>WNWK01005714.1:0-115949 GCA_009830355.1 Cherax destructor | reverse complement strand
ACCGCCGCCTCCGGCTGGGTTACAAGTATCTTTGGCAGGTTAAATCACCACCACCAGATGTAGACCAAACAAGATGTAAACTTTGCCAGTTGGATTATTGTCACACCCTGCGTCATTATGTACTGGAGTGCGATAAAATTAATGAATTCAGAGACAACTCACTCAGAAATGTTCAAGATATGTCAAAGTATTTTATCCACAGTGGTATATTACAGACCATTCTGGAAAAATACCCTGACTTTGCTCCCTGTAAATAAAGCATTGCCACGTGTGTGTGTGTGTGTGTGTGTGTGTGTGTGTGTATGTATATATGTGTGTGTGTATGTGTGTATGTATATACATGTATGTGTGTGTGTGTATATGTATGTGTATATGTATATGTGTGTGTGTGACCCAACAATTAAAATTTGCACCAATAACTCATTACAGTTGTGGCTGGGTGTAGACTAATAGATTGCTCATTGCTTTATATTTGTTCATGAGTGCAACCATGTACAGACGTAAGTAAATTTACTTACATGATTCATTACCTTGTAACTAGTGAATTCATTACCATTGTACCTTGTTAAGCTATCAAAACTTTGGGGCCCAGTCTCTGGAACCTATATATACCTCTGTAATCTGCAAATACCTTTGTAACTTGTCATGATTGTGACCATCTGAGTTCATTACCTTTGTAACTTGCTCAGCTATCAAACTTTGAGGTCCAGTCCCTGGACCCATTATGTACCTCTGTAATCTTTTGACTACCGCCCACAGGATGGGTATGGGGTGCATAATAAAGATATCAAACAACAAAAACAGAATCCGACGCCGTCAGATGACTTTGAACCATCGGTGTATACTGCGATGGCATGGGAATGAGAACGGAAATGGTCTAGAAAGAAAGAGCGAGAAGCCGCCATAGGTAGTTGGGCTTTCGCGCAAGGTAGAGGAATAGAACAGACACGGACAGCAGGAACTTCCCAAGGGGGTAGAGGAAAGGGTGAAGCCACATGAACATATAAAGGCGGAAGCTGAAGGGAAGACAAGAGCGAATGCAGACGAAGAGAAAAGGGACGAAGTAAACAGGGGCGACGAACAAATAACGAGCGTCTACTAACATCTGTGACAATCCTATACATGGAAGGATTGCGGAGGTCATGAGAGCGAACATAATAGCGAATGCAATGTGCATCACGACGATCGGACAAGGATGGAATGTTCGCTTCTACATAGAGGCTCTCAACCGGGGAAGAACGAAAAGCACCAAGGCATAAGCGTAATCCCTGGTGATGGATGGGATTAAGGCTGGAAAGAGTGGCAGGAGAGGCTGCCGAATATATCTGGTCACCATAATCGAGTTTCGATAAAATTAGGGCCGAATGTAGGCGAAGGAGAGTTCTACGATCAGCCCCCCATGAAAGATGTGCGAGGGTTTTAAGGAGGTTCAGCCGGCTATGACAAGTCGCCTTCAGAGAGGTAATGTGAGGTTTCCAGGACAATCTGCGGTCAAACAGGAGGCCGAGAAACCTGACTGTATCACGTTCTGGGATACGTGAGCCGTATAGGTACAATGGATGATCAGAGACCACTGAACGTCTAGTGAACGTAATTTGATGAGTTTTGCCACTAGAAAATTTAAACCTGTGAGTGGTGGCCCAATCAGAAACCCGGTTGATGGCATGCTGGAGGGAAACTGCAATGAGGTGACAGTCAGCACCTGCACAAGCTATAGCAAAGTCATCCACATAGAGCGATGACCAAATATTGGATGGGAGAACAGATGCCAGATTATTTATAGCAAGCAGAAAAAGTGTTGTGCTCAGAACACATCCCTGGGGGACACCTTCAGCTTGGACAAATTCCGGGGAGAGTTCATTACTAACCCGGACCCGGAAATGTCTGTCAGTTAAGAAGGCCTTAAGAAAGAATGGTAGGTTGCCTCGGAGGCCTAAGGAGTGGGCCTGGGCCAAGATATTATATCTCCAAGTTGTATCATAAGCCTTCTCAAGGTCGAAAAAGATAGCGATAACCGAATGGTTATTCGCAAAGGCATTACAAATATACGTATCCAAGCGCAGCAAGGGGTCAATGGCAGAACGGCCCTTACGGAAGCCATACTGACTAAGGGAGAGACTATTGTGAGTCTCTAAATACCACATCAAACGTCTATTAACTAGACTTTCCATCACCTTGCAAACTGCACTGGTAAGAGCGATGGGACGGTAGTGAGAGGGATCACGTCCCGTACCACCTGGTTTTCGAAAAGGGAGAACAATAGCAGACTTCCACAGCTGGGGAAGAACTCCTTGCGACCATATGAGATTAAAGAGTCGTAAGAGGACAGTAAGAGCAGACTGATGTAAATGCTGTAGCATACGAATATGTATGCCGTCTGGCCCAGCTGCCGATGATCGGCAAGCAGAGAGTGTTGCCTCCAGTTCTTGAAGGGTAAAAGGCACATTATAGGATTCTTCTCTAAGACAAGAAAAATCTAAGGGCTTTAACTCGCTGGCAGACTTAGAAGAAAGGAACGAGGGGCATAGATTGAGCCCCTGAGAAATGCGGACGAGATTATTACCAATTTCAGTGGCAACGGCAAGAGGGTGTGCTAGGGGGCTCTGGTGGCTTGGTGGCTAAAGCTCTCGCTTCACATGGCGAGGGCCTGGGTTCGATTCCCAGCCAGGGCAGAAACATTGGGTGTGTTTCTTTACACCAGTTGTCTATGTTCCCCATCAGTGTAAAATGGGTACCTGGGTGTTAGTCGACTGGTGTGAGTCGCATCCTAGGACACTGACCTAATCTGCCCGAAATGCTCAGCATAACAAGGGACTTTCTATATAGTAATATGTCATTGATGTCAGCTAGGCCTGTATACCATGTACATGTACTTGTAGTAAATAAAGATATATCGACACCAGCAACCTGAAGAACAGGAGCCGGGTCGGGGGAGAATTTACCACTTAATTTCCGCACTTTCTTCCAGACTGCACTCATCGAGGAAGCCGAAGTGACAGTAGAAACGTAATCTCGCCAGCAAGTGCGTTTAGCATCACGTATGACACGGCGAGCAATAGCTCTCTTCTGCTTGAAATCAAGGAGTCTCTCTGTGGTTCTATTATACCGATACCTGCTCCATGCAGCGCGTTTCAAACGCACTGCCCGAGCACAAGCAGGAGACCACCAAGGCACGCACTTCTGAGGATGCTTGCCCGAGGTTTGGGGAATAGAATGTGAAGCCGCTGTGAAGATGGAGGACGAAAAGAGATGTAAAACCTCATCAATGGAGGACGAGGTAGGAACCTCATGAAAGGCAGTAAGATGTGAGTAAAGGTCCCATTTCGCCCGGTCAAATTGCCAGCGTGGGCAATGAGGAGGTGGAGAAAACAGAAGGGACTTAAGGATGATTGGGAAATGATCGCTGTCATGTAAGTCCGGGAGGACAGACCAGGTGAAGTCAAGGACAGTAGATGAAGAGCAGATGGAAAGATCGATGCAGGAGAAAGAATGAGTTCGGGGATCAAAATGGGTAGGAGTACCCGTATTTAAAACATGGAGGGGAAGAGAAGCAAGAAATGTCTCCAACTGAATGCCACGGGAGTCACAGTGCGACCCTCCCCAGAGAAAATGGTGTGCGTTAAAATCGCCAAGTAATAGAAGGGGTGGTAGTAAGGAAGAAACCAGAAAATCAACATCTGGGATAGACATTGCCCGCGAAGGGGAGAGATATAAAGAACAGAGTGTATACCACTTATTCAAGTGGATACGGGCTGCGGTGTAATGTAAGGAAGAAGGAACATAGAGCTGACGGTATGGAACACCAGTGCGTATAAGAAGAGCACTTTCGTTAAAGGTTCCATCGGAAAAAGGATCCGATGAATATAACAAATCACAGCCTGAAAAGGGCCTGATAACAGTGGATTGTAATTTGGGTTCTTGCAAACAGACCCCAACAGGGAAAAACTGAGAGACCAACACCTGAAGCTCACCCCGGTTACCCCTGAGGCCTCGGATATTCCACTGCAAATAAGCCATGATTTATGGAGAGAAAGATATAAGTGGAAGTGAGAGGAATCTATGGACTAGGGTTAGAAAAGTCCACGTGTGGAGGTAGCGGGAGACCTGTAATCAGAGAAGGAGGAGGACGTTGTGAAGGAAGGGGGGGTTGAGACGAAGAAGAGAGATGAGGAACCTCAGGTGGAGTAGTGTCCATCATCGGTCCAGAAATATATTTGCAATAGCTTCCAATGTTTCGGAAGTCAAAGATGCAGAATGTGGGACTACATTAGTACAGTCTATAGACTGTACTAAAGTAGAGGGCGAGGAGATAGAAGAGGAAACTGTCGAAGGGGCTTGGGAGGGGACAGGGGATGAAGGTAGTGTATGAGGAGGATGAACCTCTACACACGTTATAGAACTAGTCAGAGGCGAAGAACCTGGCAGTAGGGATTTTTTGCCGGGCTTATGAGAAGGGGGGCGCTGAGGTTTAGGTGAAGGACGAGGACGTGTAGACTCAGAACTGTGCGAGTGAATAGAGGAAGGAGTGTGGATAGTATGGGAAGCCGAGGTAGGGACCTCGGAGCCAAGAACATCAAAAGGATTCGAGACAGGGGTGACTGAGGATGAGGCGACCACAGAGGAAGCCGTGGAAGTTGGGACCCCAGAAGCGGGGCGACGTTTAGCAATTCGAGAATAGGAAATGCGGGGAAGTCTCCCTTGAAGGCGTAGATGAGAGACGGCCATAGCATATGAGAAGCCTTCCGCCTCTTTGAGACAACGGATTTCCTGCTCATTCAGGTAAACCTGACAACGGCGAGAATACGACGGATGTGCCTCATGACAGTTAAGGCAAGAGGGAGGTAGAGTACAAGAAGAACTGGCATGGTCGTCAGCACCGCAGACTTTGCATTCAGCCATGGACCTGCAATATTTCGCTGGATGACCAAAACACCAGCAGTTTCTACACTGTTGCGGTGTAGGGGTCACCTTTCGGACTTGCAAACGTTGACCTGCAATGTAAACCGAAGGTGGTAGTTCACGGCAGTCAAATGTTAAACGAGCTATATTGCAAGGATAACGTCTTCGCTTATTGGCAGGGAGGACAAATGTGTCAACTTTAAGGATAGGGAGTTCTTGGAGCTCAAGCTGCTCGAAAATGTCATCACCACATGTCTGGAAATTCCGTTGGACAATGGTATGGGGCAAAATGACAGAACCACAACAAGAATTGAGGGAATGGTGCTTGTCAATAGTAACAAGAGCAGAATCTATGGTTGTAAGAAGAGAAAGATCGCGAGCTTGGCCAGCATTCTGGACCGTGATGATGCGAGTGCCGCTCTTGAGAGCGTGAAATGAGATGTCTTTACCAACATGGTGTAGCAGAGCTTTACAATACTATGGTCTGAAAGATAGGTATTAGGAGAAGTTGGTCGCAGAGTAAAAAACTTCGTCCATTGAGTAGTTTGAAACAGAGTTTAAGGGGAGTGCGTGACGAGCTGGTCGTTTCTGAGATGAACGAGAAGGAAGTGTCGAATCGTCATGTGTGGGTCTTGGTCGTTTGGGTGTGGGACCAGGGGTGGTCCGATGGGAGACGGGCGAGCGATTCGAAAATTGCCGCACCGTCGAGGGAGAAGCCGGAATCAAGGTCAGAGAAGAGTGAAGGTCAGACGTATCGAAAGGGCCAGTCGGGTCCCTGGTACCTGAAGCAGGTGATGAACCAGCACCAGCAAGAGGTACAGGAGCATGAGAGGTGTCCAAAGAGTTGTCCGTTAACGAGGCAGGGTCAGTACTGGGTGCGGTATCAGGAAGGGGCCCGGGGGTAGTGGGTTCATGGATTGGGTCAGCCATGGTTAGGTTACTTTTATTTTTATTTTTAAGAAGAAAAAAAAGAAAATAAAAATAAAAAAAAGAATAAAAAAAGGGGGGAACGTGGAGGAATAGCTCCTAGGAGGAATGAAAGGGAGCGTAAATCCCCCTCCGCGCCCAAGAGGACCTCAACACCGCAAGTAGTGCAGATGCTGCATGGAACCCATGCCATACCCTACCCTTCATGCCAGTAAACCAGCAATCCAGGATAGCAACCTCACATCCACCGAGCCATCTCGGCGGACAAAAGAGAGGGCGGCCGGATATCCACCACAAAGCATACCGCCTTTGGCCACCACCCTTGGAATCCGAAAGGTGGCCTACAGAGATACACCCGTCGCCCGAAAGATACCCAAGGCCACCCCCTGGGTGACCGGAGAGGGATCGGGACATCCCCAGGCGATCCAGATTCCACGGCAAACTACACCACCGCCAAGGACCTCAACGGAATGGGATGGACCACGATACCCTTCCCCCCTACCTAGGAACTAGAATGCCTGAGGAGAGAAGCTCCCAGGGTAAAACTGGGAAGGAAATAAGGGAGGGATGAGGAGGAGGAGGAAAGGGAAAAGGGAGGATGGGGAAGATGGGAAAAAGGGAGGGGGGATTGGGGGGTAATTAGGTTTGGTCTGAGGAAGAAGACCAAGAGGTCCAATTCCTCAGACCGATAGCCTCTTTACCGCGACAAGGAGCCCCCCTTAAAGAGGAGAAGGCCAAGAAACCTGACTATATTACGTTTTGGGATACACGAGTCATATAGGTACAATGGATTAACATTATAATCATGGGGGAATGCTAATCCCATAGGATTATACAGCACATGGTGGGGGGGATGGAAGGCATTCAGGCTTAATTCAGGGAACCAGATCAGATTCAAATCCCTAGATCAAGAGCCCCTCACCAGCATCAAGGAACCTTCCTTGAGGGGACAATGGATTAACAGAGACGACAGAATGTATAGTTAAAGTAATTTGGTGTGTTTTAGTACTCGGAAATTTAAACCCACGAGTAGTGGCCCAATTGGAAACATGGTTGACCCACATGCTAGAGACCACCTGCAATGAGGCGACAGTCAGCGCCTGCACAAGCTATAGCAAAGTCATCAACATAGTGATGACCAAATGTTAGATGGAAGAATAAGATACCAGATCATTTATAGCAAGGAAAAAAAAAAAAGTTTTGTGCTCAGAACATATCCCTGGGAGACACCTTCAGCTTGGACATTATTATTATTATTATAATCAAATAGAAGCGCTAAACCACAGGGGAATTCAGCTTGGACAAAGTCCGGGGAAAGCAAGTTATTAACCCGAACACTGAAATGTCTCTCAGATAAGGACAGGTCCAGTTTCTCAAATCAAGAGCCTCGCTTGAATAGGATTGTTACATTCCTGAGAAGCACTGTACCCTTAAAGATCATACATTATGATGATCAAGGGGAGCGCTAAACCCGTAGGATTATGCAGCGCCTGTGGGGGGGGGATGTGGAAGGTATTCAGGCTTAATTCAGGGAACTGGAGCACAGATCCAATTCCCTAGATCAAGAGCCCCTCACTAGCGTCAAGGAACCTCCCTTGAGGGGTAAAGATCATATAGACTAGGGAAATGGAAGGTATTCAGACACGAGCCTCTCGCCAGCATCAAGGAACCTTCCTTGAGGGGGTATGAGCATACAAGAAACTCCAGTAGTCCTCCACCTCTAAATCTCGCCCTTGAAACTGCATTGTTACAATCAAAACTAAGCCCACAAGGGTCATACAGTCCCTGGATTATTACAATAAAAAAAGCACTAAACCACAAGGTCATACAGCGCAGCAGGTTAAGGTAGGATGCAGGGAGAATGGGTTGTAAGAGGGATGATTAGTAGGATATGGAGTGCAGGACAGTGGATAGTGCAGGGAGAGGTACAGTCCCTGGAACTGCACCCAACATCTGGTAACACTAGTCACCAAAGGCTCACCTGATATGCCCAAAGATAAAAATTTCTATCAGGTAGTGCAACATATCTATTATAATCAAAACCAAGTGCTAATCCCACTAGGGTCATACAGTATTGCAGGGGTAGGGTGTGCTAATGGTTTAATATGCTTCATCTGAGACTAGCAAGGGTGGAGAGTATAACCAAGGTATCCTATATACATATTATTATTATAATCAAATAGAATTATTATAATCAAATAGAATTATTATTATAATCAAATAGAAGCGCTAAACCACAGGGGTTATACAGCGATATATACAAAACAGAAAATGTCCCCATTAATAATCGAATTAGCACAAACTTGTATGTTATACAGTACTGGAGAGGGTTATTATAATCAAATAGAAGCGCTAAACCACAGGGGTTATACAGCGCTGCAGGTTGATGCAGGGAGAATGGATTGTAAGAGGGAGATGGATGATTAGTAGGGTATGGAGTGCAGCAGGATGGTGGATAGTGCAGCCCTACTAGTAAAGCCTTTAGTTAGGTTGGGGTATTCATTTCAGATCCCATGAAAAAGTCAAGATTCCTCTGATCAAAACCCCTTCACTGTGGAAAGGTTTTACTTGCTATATGTAGTTTAATAAAATCTAACATTAGAAAGCTTATTTTTTACAAACAAGTTTCACATTAAAACCCTGTTTTGGTTTAATTTATATAAAGGTAAATAAAAGGCAGTTTCCATTGTCATATATAGATAATGTTTTAAATGTACAATGTGGTAGATATATAATCAGTAGAAGAGGAGTAAACCATCAGACCAGACCAAGTACAGTGGTTTAATATAGTACAAAATATATTGTTTTGGGTGACCAGCAAATCCCAATTTGAAATGCTGACTTGCTTTATACAAATATCAACATTTTTTTTTTTTTTTTTTGCCCGAATGCAAAACGGGCATGTTAGTAAACATTTGTTTATATTTTAAAAATTAAAAAAAAAAAAAGTATGTCCTGTGGTATACTTGAAAAAATAAATTTATCCTTATTCCTTACTCTGCTTTATAACAATTATCCAGCATAACTCACAATGAGCTAGTCAGTTTATAAATAACTTGATAAATAACTCCAGGTATTGTTTTTATCTTTCCAGAAGTCTTTATACCCTTTTATCACAGGAATCGTTAATCTCTCATATCATCTTAAAAGACTGAAGAAACCATGGCATATCTAATATCTAGGTTTCAATATTTTCTTTGCTATGATGTGTTTTAATATAAAAAGTGAGGTATATTTCAATCGTAGCCACGAAGACCAGATCTTGATTTAAAAGTGAAGTGATCCACATCTATATTTCTAAGGGGATGGATACACTGCATCACTGTCCTCTACAAAATATATATCATTACAATTGCAGTGTCTATACTCTTAAATAGAGGAATTTAATTTCACAGTATCTCCTATCTAAAGTTTATAGTAAATTTGATACTATCAAAAAAAATCTTTTTCCTAGATATACATCTTTAACAATAAATGTGCTCTAAAATTCATCATTTTACCAAAAAAAAATTAATTTTAAATTGCTATAGCAAAAATTGTCATAGAAATAAACTGGAGTAATGTTTAAATCTATGGTATAAATGCTGTCAAGTTAGGTTTTTTTTTATATCAGTTTTCTAGGACAATTCAATAAAAAAGTATAGCTTTCCCTCCTTGTTTACCAAGTATTTGTACAATGATGAAATTTGTCAAATGGTATGGTATTTACTTACATTTATTTACATATTACAGACCTTATTATCTTTGATAATGCAGTCATCCAACTCCGACAAGTTTGAAAATGACATCACACTATAAAATTGATGCATGTAATTTACAGCAGTGGATTAAATAAGCATTGTATTTTGGTACTAAGTTCCTTATACCATTCTGATTGCAGATACAAATTTATACACAGGTAAAAATATGACATTTTGAGCAAATGTGTTTAATAAAGCATTAAGGTTCAGGCTTATAGTATAGAATATAGTACTGGAGAGAAACTCGTATATAACCTTCCACAAGTATATGATTTACATTTGCTCATGCTGGCATGCATTATAAACAAGAGATGTGATCATTTTAACTAGAGTTGGTAGCAACACATCACAGCAAGTCATCAAGATACTACTGTACTAACCACAAAAGATGCATCTTGGACATATGCAATGTGATATGAGGATCAATTACAATGATTATTTATACTAACAAATTAATATATGTCCCTTTTTAAGGGAAAATTGATGTGGTTTAAAATTAAATGTACTTTTTGCCTTTTTTTTTTTTAAACTGAAACACAATAGCAAATTAATTTCTTAGTTGTAAACGTTTGTGAATTACTAATATAATGTAATTTAGGCAATTAGCCAATGCAGAACCTAACCTTACAATAATTATTGCAAGTAAACTTCCATGTCCAAAAAAGAAAAACTGATTTATTTCATACAAAAACAATGTACATTTTCTCTTAAAATTCTTATGATATGACTGTTGGAATATTTCCACTCACTTGAGCTTCGGAATTCAATAATAGTTATTATGCAGTGAAATTATGAAAAAAAAAAATTAGTTTACTCTGGAAAATCACATGACTAATGTTCAGGCCTCATAATATCTTATCTAGTCTTAAATAAGTATAAAAAATTAATACAGAATTTATAATTTTTGCAAATACATGAAATATAATCCTAAATATGTAAGGTTTTTTTTACCATATCCTGGTGACTATAATGTACTATAGGTAACTACAGTGTATATCACACAATGTTTATCATTAAATGCAATTAATATTCTAGTTATTTATACGTATATAAATAAAATGCCATGAAATATTTCTACACTGTATACCACCAAACATCAAGTGCTAAAATTTCATCAATGAGCAACTCGCACTTGGAGATAGCAAGAAGATATTTAAGACACTTGTATAAAGATAGCAGAAATAGTTGGACGGAGGAAGATTTGGCAAGCAAATTTAATGAATGTTTGCTAGAGCTTAAATGTGATATATGTACTTCATTCTCCTTATAATCTCACCTAAATTGACAAGATACCTTCTCTAGAGATTTAAACAGGGGATATGATTTATGTTTATACACACAGTTATATTGCCACCTGTTGAAAAATTAACATTAAACTGTTCTTGAAATTACTGCCCCTGAAGTTTATGTATCGCTTACTAGAAAAGAAGTTTCCACCATAGATTAACTTTAGCAGAGAAACAGTCTAATGATTTCTCAAAAGTCAATCTTTTTCTTTTACTTATTTCCACATTGTTGAGACTTCCAAAAAGGTTCTGCAAATGCTATTTGAACTTTTTTTTTCCAGCTCTTCGTAAATTATCAAAACCTTTAGAAAAGGGGTGCAAATACTATAAGCATCCAACAAAACAGAACTGTATTAAAAAAAAAAAAGCATAGAATATATTAAATTTATTTTATAATACAGTAGTTATTAATTTACATCTCACATTTATTCCTTTATCTTTAAATTCTAGAGCATGGAAAAAGTGTCAGCACTGCCATTAATCCAGTTGCAAGAGTCACCCATGAATCTATTTTGGCACTCGTTTTACACTTAAGTTTTGGGTACAGTGTCAACTTAGCTAAAATTATATGTAAATGGCTTACAGTAAAATTGATCCCTTGAACCATATTGGAAACATAATGCAAACATTTTTAATTACCCAAGAAAAAATAATAAGAGGCACAAGATAAGATTTTAACTCTTAATACTCAATTTTTAGCACAGGCAAAATATAAATTATTTAATATCAATATTAGGTAAAATACAGTATACTGTATAGGAAATCTAATATCGTAAGCAAGTGGCTTGACCCCAAGCCCATGAATCAAGAATAAAGATTAGAAATCAGGTCTAATGATCTGAATATTCTGCAGCTTTCATTTCTCTCTATGACTTACTGTTTCATCAAAGCTGGCCGAGTACAACCTCGGTGAGGGGAAAGAAGGCACCTACTTCCAAAGGGGGGAAGTTTTGCGCAAGATGCAAATTGAAGAAAGTTTCAATAACAATACACTGCAAAAATGCCATCTTTCTTAGCTGATCAATCAGGCTATACTACACTGTGTTTACTTACAAACAAAAGACTTGTATAATCTCCTCTTTAGTGATTAAACAGCAGAATAAAAAATTATTATATTTTCTGAAATGAGCCCAATAATATTAAATGATGCTCTTTAACCTGAGGGAAGACCCCCATAGTGTCTCTAATTATGGGGTAGCATTACATTGAAAACTTTAATGGCCATTAGTAGCAATTGAATGTACACCATTTGGGAGACCATTACAACCATTCTCTGCCACATGATGGCCATTTGCTACAGCTTCATGTTCAACAGCATCTTCATGATCACTGCCTTGCGTACTATCACTTTCAACAGCAGGGCTATTTTCTTTATTTCTATAGCCACTTCTTTTCGTATAGTTATCAATGCCATTCCTAATCACTTCCGGCTTTGGAGTGAAGTTAGTCCATTCATCAGTCGCAGGATCTAGATACTCTATGCTGTTAAGGAAGTTCTTGCCTGTAAACAGAACAATGATATTACAATCTTTCTATTATATTCACAAAGAATGTGCTAAATCCCATAGCACTGAAGAATTAAAATATTGACTAACTGAAGGAAGACATGTAGCAAATTTCTTACCTGAAAATCCTCCAACAGCATACAGCTTTCCATTCACAACAGCTACACCAACATTTGCTCTGCACGTAGTCATTGATGGCCCAGGCATCCAGGTATTTGTCTCCAAGTCATAGATCTCTGTTGTACACAGGCTATGGGTTCCATCTGATCCTCCCATAACATACAGTTTACCTGAAGGGATACGAATATTTAACACCAAAATACTTTTAAAAAAAATTATGGTTATTCATAAACTTATTTCTTTCATATTCTAAGGGAATCCAAAAACAGATTGCATAATCTTTGAACTACATACTTTGTGTAGTAGTGAATTTTGGAAACGGTTGAAAATTAAAAAATTTTTAGGGGATATACAATTTTACAGACCTTTGAAAACTTCAGCACCACATCCTCGCCTTGGAGTGGTCATGGGAGCAGCAAACCGCCACGTGTCAAGTCTAGAGTCATACACCTCGACAGAGTTGAGGCAGTTCCAGGAGTCGCAGCCCCCAATGGCATACACCTTTCCCTTATATGCAGCCACTCCAGCCTGGTATCGACCTAGTTAAAAAGAAATATACGTAATACATAATCAGAGAAGCCACAGAAAAAATATAAACATTATGTTATATTACTGTGTACACAAATATTTTTAAAGTAATTTGATAATGGAGCAAATTTAAATTTACTGAAAATATTATGCATCCCTAAAATTTACTGTATAAAATATGAATTAAACTCAGATAAAAGCTATAGAGGTACTTACCAATATGAAGAGAAGCAATGGTTTGCCATATATCAGTCTCTGGAGTATACATGTCACACTGCTTTATGCCGTACTGACCATTCCAGCCACCTATACAGAAGACTTTTCCCTCTAAACTGCACACACCTAGGTAAAAAACAAACAATTATAATTAGTCACACTGAACTTAGCTACAATTGCTTTGCTATGAAGCGTATTAATTTGGCCAACAGTACTAGATCGAGTTTATAGTAAATTTCCGAGCATAAATGTAGCTTAAGTTTTGTTGCAGCAAAGAGCCCTGGGAATATACTCTCAAAGTTACACACCTACATGCAATAATAGTAAATTATTACTCCAGTAGAAAGTTTCAAACTGCAATATTCATCATCATACTAATGTTCTGTATTTAAACATTCTGTATGCATCTATGAAGCTTAAATATAAATTAAACATTAAAATAAAAATTATAAAAACTGGCTAACTTATTTCATAATTCTGCAATAATTTCTTTTAACTAAAGAATTCAAAAAGTAGGTAAAAATAAAATTGCTTCAAGAGTACTACTCCCAGACTCTGCAATAAGCATTTTTTCAAACAATGCTCTAATATTAAGTTGAAACATTCCTGCTCAGAAACTTACATATAGGAGCATTCAGCAGGACCCATTCACGACAGATCAACAATATAAATTTCTGCATGTCTCAACACAAAAAAAAATACATTTTATATAATTTATATCTGTTGTGTATAACAGCATGGTTGAAATTTAAAAAATTACATGCAATGTAACTTTTTGGATGAGACAAGCACACTTTAATGGGTCCTGTGCTGCATTTGTAGTATATAGCCATGTTCAAAGCCTTTCCTATCTCCATCCAAATCATTCAACAATACCAAATTTTGATCAAACAAAACTAACACAATAATCTTTATTCCAAGTCAGATGCTATGTTATACAGTTTGCAAATTTCTGAATGGAGATTATAGAGCATTTGAGTGCAGCTATACACTGAACAAAAAAAGGGGATCTATAGAAAAAGGACTGACTCCTCTGGCTTGGCTTGCAGGCATCCAGTTGTGAGCGCGTCATAGGATATGTCTCCCATCTGGAAAAACATATCGAAATATCATGAAATATGTGAACATTATCAGAATTAGGTCATGATGTTCCTGTACAAGTGCTTGGTGAGCAAAACCAACAGATCCTTGTGTTACTTACCGATGTAGCATAACAAAGAGCCAAAAGGTTACTCTCCAAGGTTGTGATGAGCACTGTCCCGCCTACAGCATTCTCAACTTGCTTCAAAAGTTCAGGACAAGAAGTGGGCACATGAACATCTGGAAAAGTGGCTTGTGAATCTGCCTGTATTGTGGTCAAATGACAGATGATCATAGCCAGTAAAAAAATTGTTCTGTGCCCCTTTCCTTCCTGTATCTAGCAAGTTGAGTGTCCATGATAGCGAGTGTCCTGTTGGAAAGAGAGGGAGATAACTGTTAATGGCCAACAGTCAAGGTTACTCACGTGTTTGCCTAGTTGAGAAAGCTTCAGGAGGCTATTGTCCTAATCTTACAATTTGGTAATGATACAGCTACTTGCCTTCATGACACTACTCCCTTTGTATAATCTCCATATCTTTCCTGGAAGCTCTTTTCAGGTTCGCCTGCAAAATAGCAGAAGAATAAATGAGTAGAAACCAACATTATACACTCAGATGCCTCACCAGTGTTAGAGCGAGCCAGGGGTAGAGGTGCCACACTGCTCCATTTCTTGGCGTTTTCCTCTAGAACCTCTACATTACTGAGCTCCTTAGAACCATCACAGCCACCAATAGCATATGCCTTTCCATTTAGAACTGTCAAATCGAACCGTCCACGACCCTGATGCATAGGAGGCTGTATAGTCCAGGCATTCATCTCTGGGTTGTAATCTTCAACAGTCCGTAGGCACTCACCACGATCATATCCTCCACAGACCAAAAGATGACCATTGAAATTCCCCGTGCCAGTAGCACATTTTGGAGACGACATATGAGGAATAACTGTGTAATAATCAACCTTCTCCACTGAAGCTGGACGTGAAGAAATTGGAGTGTGAGTTGGTGATGAGCTTCCCATCTTTTGTTGCACTGACATTACAGTGACTGATCCCTTTAATGTCACCACAGCTACCCATGAACTCTCTGAAAAGATGCATTAGGAACAAGGAATGAATTACTCAAAATTTTTAGCAATCTTAATTTTTTTTTTCCAAGATGTAAGGGGGAGGCCCCTCATATAAACATTCAGACAAACCAATCAAATGGGATTCAATAAAACCTTTTCTTTATAAAGTTAACTGTTTACATGCAAACACAACATTTACTGTACATCTACAGTAGCAGAGCTTCTAGTGATCTAGTCTATTCTCTAACTGATATAACCAAAACTTTTAGCCCTTTAAAATTTAATAAATATTGAATCAGTGATACAGCTAAACTGTTTTCATAAACTCTTTAAAAATGTACCCTAAAGAAATACTGTATAACAAAATGGGAAACTCACCCGAGACTTGAGCATAGGCAATCAATTTCCAATCAGAATCTTGTTCTGAATCATCCTTATCAGAGATGCTACGAGAGTACAGCATCAGGCGGGGCTTGACAGGCTGTGGCGTTGTTGACTTTCTTCGCATCTGTTGTAAATAAAACATTTTCGTTATACTTATATTACATGATTATGTAAAGCCTTTAAGAGTTAAGAACTCTTGTTGTCTTTCATTCAGAATAAGCATTAAGAAGAATATAAATCCTGCCAAAGTGCAAATTTTTTAAAAGGCTTCCATTACACCGTAGTACCTCTCTGGATGGTTGTCAAACTGGTTAAAAATAAGTGACAGATTAATGGATAAAAAAAAAAAAGTTTCCACAATTAAGAACAAATATCAGGATAAGAGGTCAATCTGATTTAGATCCACAGATAATGCAAATAAAAACTGCTAAAATACATCATGGACAAAGAAACAGTGAAGCCAGGACATTAATGAGACAAAACCTATCAGAGGAGGAAAGAATCATGATTAAAATACAAAAACTTTCCAATGGCTAATGCATAACAGCAACATAGTACTGTACAGGAGGGCCCAGTTTGTATGGCTCTTAGGTTCATGAACCTGTGCGATAAACAAAAATCAGAGGCGGGTAGAAAAAAAAAGTTTTTCATTATTGAATGTGTCCAAAATGCTCGATAACCTGTTTGCATAATGCTCAATACAGCTAGGAATAAAAAAAAACACTAAATAAATACATAGTGTATACAATACTCACCTTAAAATATGGTGCCGGTTGCTCTTTTATGCAAATGTTATGCAAAAATGGCAGAAAAGCAGTAAAAGCACTGAACATAATGAACAATGGCTCAATTGAAAGCCAATGAAAACTTGGAAACCCGAAAAGAGTGTGCCAAATACATGAGGCCCTCCTGTATATAATGCATAACTAACAAAAAAGACAATACCGTGACTGGAACAATATACACACACAACCCGCACATATAAAAAAGAGAGAGGAGCTTACGACGACGTTTCGGTCCGACTTGGACCATTTACAAAGTCACACTAACACAATGGACAGGTAAAAGGGGTATTTATAGGCAGGCAGACAGGGGAGGGCACAAGAAAGTGGTGAAGGGGTAATAATGAAGGTAGTAGTGGAGGCAGTCATTCTAGGAAAGGAGCACTGCAATGAAGCTGGTGGCCCGCACAGGGTATGGACAAGAACACAGAGGGGGAAAAAATGAAAATAAAATAAAGGACAAATACAAGGCAAAAGAAAAGAAAGAAAACCCAGAGAAAGGAGAAAGAGGAGAAGGGGAAAGAGATAGAAGAGGAAGGAATCAGGTTAAGTCATGGGTGTTCTGAAGTTTGGAGCATTTAACAATGTAATGGGAGAGGAAAGCATCTACAGAGACAAAGCCAGGGCTAAGATTCATACAGGGAAAGTTGTGTATAAGGGAGGATTCAACCAGGCGGCGACTGTGAAAGTTGGACGTAGGATAGACAGTTTTAGCAGAAGACCAATCAATAGGATGACTGTGATCTCTGACATGAGAGAAAAGAGCATTATTAGTGTCGGCAAGCCTAACAATATTTTTGTGCTCCCTAAGTCTGTCAGAAAGAGATCGGCCAGGTTCTCCAAAGTACTGAAGAGGACAGGAGCAGCAAAAAATAGTCGTAAGCTCCTCTCTTTTTTATGTGCGGGTTGTGTGTGTATATTATGCAGTTTGCCTCAACAGAGAAAGTACAAAAAGCAACCGATGTCACTTATATGGAGTTACAGATACAACTTTGTATGCTGTACATTACATTTAGTTACCTTAATATTGGTCTGGGAGAGTTTTCTGGACATCTTCTTGTAGTCTTGAACCATATCAGAATCATTGAGATCACCTGACTGGATGTCAGAACAGTCATGCAGTGAATTATCAATATTCAGATACAGCATATGTTTCTGCAAAGACAATGAAGGTACAGTATTTAGTACAAGGAAAACCATCTAGTCTTTACATGAAAACACTAAAGTTAGGTTACCTGCATACTGACTGCGTCTTAGCCTTAAAAATACAATACTGTAAATGGATTACATATTCAAAATGGTTTTCATTAAATGACTTCCTTTAAAACAAGTCATCAATCTTCAGATATTCTGGCAGATTCTTGCGGTTGCAAACAAAACTTGCAAGCTATCTTTCCTTCTTTCCTAGTAGTAAATAATTAAGACATCTTCCATTACCTTTTCTTTCATTAGGTCCAAATGAAGGTCTTCCTCAACCATTTGTTTTTTGACCCATTCCAAAACAAGGTTACAAAGCGCACGACCAGTAATGGCAGCTTCATCATGTGTCCTGTGTATCACTGAAACTTGGATCTTTGGTATGCCCAAGGCATCCCTTGTCACTTGCACCAGATCACTCTGAAACAGGAGAGCACACTGTGATACACCTCACACATATCCCACAAACATTCTGCATACTTTTCATCGACCCCCCCATGCACCTAAGAACAGTATCCCTACCAAGACCCAGACACCCCCACCTTTCCCCCTACAGGAGCCCCATACTAGCATTCAACATGGATATCAAAATATTAAAGGTGAAAATCGTGCACCATTCAGACGTACTAGTACTGTAAGTACGTACTACAATTAAGAGACTACTATATATACAATATTACAAGTGTGTGGGGTACAATACTTATGGTAATGCTCTCAATGATTGAATTATTTCAGTTATTTTATTTACTTTTCTATGCAGTTAACTTACATATGTAGGTTTATACTGTTACTAAGTCAAAATCTTTCCCTTATAGTAGCAAGCAATTTTAATATCTGGAAATTGTTAATTTAACTTTTCAAGACACTGCACCCAAAACTAAAATTAGAAATTATTTAACTGCAAGGCCAGTTCAATACTCACCACTTGCTGAATGTACTCATCAACACGGTTGACAAGCGCAGCATTGGAAGCAATACCATTAATGGCTCTCACTGAGAGACATGATTCGGGCGTTAAATGAGCCACCAGGTGCTCACCACAGGCACGAGAAACCGTTTCCATCTGTCAACAGAATGGCTTTATTAATGAAGTAACATACTGTACAAATAAAATATTTTGAATATGTGGGCCAGTGAACCACCAGTTACAACAGCCTGGTTGACTAGGCTCTGAGAGAAGAAAAACTCTCACAACTCATTAAAGATGAACTGGCATCTATATAAAAATAAGGTAAGCTCATTACAGAAAAATGACATTTTTATAATAAATTAGTTTCATTAGTAATATAAAAGATGGTTTAACACAATCTTTATACTGTACAATACTGGTAGGAGTAGCAAGCTAAGGTACCGACTTCCTGTAAAGCAAAATACTAATACTGTCCTTTCTATTATAGGTCTCTTGACTATAATGGGAAATTTCAAAACTACCAAAACACTTCACAGAATCCATTTGCAAGAACGGCCACTATACACACCTTAAGCCTCCTGGCAGCAATAAAAACAGTCTTGACAAGTTGGTCAGGCACCTCCATACATCCAGTATAGACATAGTTCACAAGCCTCTCCACAGAGTCTCTCTCGAAGCCACTACTCAGCTTGTACATCAGCTGAAGGCAGAATTATTGCTTTAGGTTAGCTTTTATTTTCCTAAGCTTAGCAGCATTGTACTTTATATCAGCCTATGTTACAAAATATGCCAGAAGAAAAAATTATTTTCAGAGAAGAAATTAATTAAATACACCCATTTAAAATAGTGGTACTGTGTACTATACCCTACAAAAACATGCAGAACAAACATGTGCAAAGAAAATACCACTGGAAACTATACAAACGAGGGAGGGTGGCGGGGAAAGAAGGTAGTAGTGGTAATAGTAATAGCATACAGTAGTAAAGGTAGTACAAGTTATAGAAATAAAAATATAATAGTACTGTAGTAACACAGTAGTATTATTGAAATAGTATAGTAATAGTATAGTAGTAGCAACAGCAGTACAGTATGTAGTAGTAAGTACAGTAGAAACAGTAGTAAAATACTAATAGAAATAAAAGTGTTCCAATCCCTTAAGAGTTAGCTAAGCTGCCTTACACTTTTTTGAAGCTACTTACTCTTCCTTCATGTGCAGTCTTGCGATCGTCATCCGACGTGAACAACTCAAAGAAATATGGAGAGGCACAAGCCAGGACAGACCGATGAGCATGTATCTCAGAGCTCCCAACCTAAAAGGAATTTTTGTTTATTAAGACAAATGAGAATATATTCAATTTGCCAAAAAAATAAATACATGCACTACAAGTGTACACCTGTAAATCCCAAAAAGGGAAGGTACTGTGTGAAAAGGTAAAGAGGGAAGCACTGTATATATTGTTATCCTAGCAAACCATATTTGTGGGGAAAATGTCTCTCTAACTGTACGAGTTAATTACGTACAGTGGTACCTCGAGTTACGATGGTCCCCAAAATCGCCCTTTTATGTAAGTTTATTTTTTTAAATGCTTTTGTAAGTATATTTTTGGGGGTGTAAAAGGACTAGTCTATTTTACATTATTCCTTAAGGGGATAAATTCGTTTGGTAATGGCACTTGAACAGCATTCTCGAACGAAAAAATATCGTAACTCGAGGTACCACTGTATATGCTTTCAAGATCTACCTTTAAATACCGGGTATTCACTCAACCCATGGACAATAAATAAAAATTTGGGAGGGGTTTCGGACTTTAGATCAATTAATGTGGCCCACTGGATTCCATCACTCACAGCAGTTTCAAGGAGTCTCATATGTTCAGTAAACCGACACTGGAAAGGCCAACTGAACTAGAAAAAAAAAAAAAACGGCTGTACCATACATAAATTCTGGCCATGAGAGCTTAATGGGGAGGGAGGCAGATGTTTCAAGAGCAGAATGATGGGTGTTAAGTGGTGGGTTAATATTTTCTTCCTCTGACTTGCCTGGAGGATGACATCGCAGAAATGTCTGCTCTTCCTGAGCTGGTTGAGCTGACCGAGGCGCTGGTGGAGCACCTCTGGAGTGTCCTCCATCACAAGACTGGTGTTCATCTTGCCTTCAGTCACCATTTTGCCTGCCGGGAAGAAATATGTGCATGCTAGATTAAAAAAATTTGAGGAATGAAAAAAGTCACTCAAAGGTGGGAGGGAAGGGGGGAATAAAATCAAACAAAGGTTGTAAAATACAATAGGGCCTTATTATCCTATGACCTGCCAATTAAAAACTTAATCAGTTTCCTACCTCATACCCTGCTAAAGTGAAAGATCAGTCATTATATCGTCTAATTATTTTTGCTGCTATAACCCAAAATGTTTTACCTTAACTATTTTTTTCACATACTGCAATGGAATTATGCAGTAATGGACGATCATGATAACAGATACAACTAGAGATTTTTTTGTGGGGGAAGGAGGGGGATGGAAGATGAAAGTGTGTTAAAAAAGCAAAAGGAAAGGTCATGTCCAATTCCTTGGTTCAAGAGCCACCCCTCACTGGCATCGAAAACTACACCTCGAGGTGCAAAATAATGACATGTTGTCTGTAGACAACCACAACCACAGCTTTTCACCCCCCACAGTTACAGGAAGTTCACTACAGCGAACTTATCTCTCACTGCCAGGTAAAACCAGTGACAAACCTTTGTGTACTTTGGTTCATTTTTATTTAAAAAGAATATTGGAAAGCACTGGTTTAGCAATTAGTTGTAAATGCATGGAATAAAAGCTAATTGGTGTTTTTGAAGTTCATTTGCACAAGTGTGATGTGGTTTTATAAAAAAATCTTATTTACCATGATCACTATATTGTCTATAATGATACTATTTTATATTATGTTACCTGAACATTTCATATTATTTGCACAGAGCATGAGAGAGGGGGCATGGCACAGGAAAAGCATAGTACCTGACGATCTTTACCATACTGTAATCAGTAGAGAAAAAAATAGAATACCATTACTTTGTAAACAAAGGTCTTTGGGAGGTTAGAAAGGCAGGTGGTTAGACAGTGTTACTATGTAAGAAGGGGTAGAAAGTGGAATAGGGACCATGTCTGGACGTGGAAGACGGTGGCAAGGGGATTAGGGACAGTGTTTAGATGTGGGAGGGGATGGAATGGGGATTAGGGACCGTGTTTGGGAGTGGGAGAAGATGGAAAGGGAAATTGGGGGAGTTAAAACAGAGAGGGTCAGTGGACACGAACTGGTGTTTAACGGTGAAGGAGTTAAGTGAGTGTTAGAGTGTTAAGAGAAGCAGGTCAGGACGTATTAGGCAGTTGGAAAAAAGTGGGTTAGGGTGTAACTGTGTGGTAGGAAACATTGATCAAGAGGCCAGTGCCAGGTTAAAGCTGCCGGGTCTACCCTTACACAGCTCTATGGTTGGGTCCGTCAGCAGGGGTGGGAAAGTTTTTTTTTTTTTTTGTACTCTATAAAATCCTACGTAAAGTTGGGGTACAGGCGAGTGCAGCCAGGTGTATAACAGGTGCCATGCAGCCAGGTGTATAACAGGTGCCATGCAGCCAGGTGTATAACAGGTGCCATGCAGCCAGGTGTATAACAGGTGCCATGCAGCCAGGTGTATAACAGGTGCCATGCAGCCAGGTGTATAACAGGTGCCATGCAGCCAGGTGTATAACAGGTGCCATGCAGCCAGGTGTATAACAGGTGCCATGCAGCCAGGTGTATAACAGGTGCCATGCAGCCAGGTGTATAACAGATTCCATGCAGCCGAGTGTATAATAGGAGAATTGAAGTGAGCGTTTAATAGGTGCAGTGCAAGCGGACGTGTAATACTTGCCGTGCAAGCAGTTTTTTTTTTTTACTAATTTGTGGTGTGGGGGGGGGGAGAAGATTTAGCTCTCGACTCCATTTAACTTTCGACTAATTTAAGCAAATTACTGATGTTGTTTATAAGCTTTAACTTTCTATGACTTGATAATGGTCCCCAAAACTGACCTAAGCATTAAATAATTCTTAAATTTGTGGATTAGTTGTGAAATATTCCTGTCACGGCATTGTACCATCCATGGTATTGTGACTGGATTCACCTTATTTATCCTATAACACCGAAGTGCCTACTCGCATTTCTGTGGCTTGGTTGTACTTGCCGTTTCCTTTTCTTTTTCCCTCTTCTGGAAAAGCTTGTTCTTACCAACCTTTCCGTCCTGGTGTATTTTGTATATGGTGATGTCTCCTCTGGTCCGTTATTTTTCATAGTCCATCCCTTTAATGGATGTTCCCTGATGGTAGTAAAGGGGTTTTTGATCCGAGTAATTTGAGCTGCTCTCCCCTCCCTCGAATGAAACATTACCTCTCATTTCCCAGGCGTTGTATGACCATTACGGGTTAAGCGCTTTGTTAGGAAAATTTCATGGCCCAATTCTCTCGTACCAGTTTGGAGGTGTACCTTCGCACTCTCTGTATGCAATAGGAACATTGCCGACCATTTAGTACTATTCAAATATTTTACACTGTTTCAGGATGGGTATGATCAAGCCCTGAGAGGTAATAGTATATTTCAGATAGAGCTGGGCTGTAAATGATAATATCAAACAGTTCATAGCCTGCAAAATGAACTGTATAAAAAACGAGGATGGTTAATCGGAGTTTCTATTGTATTCTGGCTCTGATCCTAACTAAATCCCCCAGGAATTTCCACTTATTTATGCTTGCCACGCACATGAGAATACGTTAGATGTTCAACCTTCACCTTCTATTATGCATCCCATCTAACCTAAACAGTGAGTGGGGAAGTGTCATCCTGTCAGATGTAAACCGCCCCTTTTTTCGTTATCAGTTAATTATAAGTAAATATGGGTTAATTCAGATCAATTTAATAAAAAAATAAATATTCAAATTTTAGGTCGGGCATAAAGTTTAATGTATAATAAAGCGCCTGTCATATTTGGAGGATGGTGTTGCACACGAGTCTGTTGATCAATTTCAGCACCTAGTAACAGTCTTAACAGCAATTGTGTCCACAACTGCAATTCTTCGCACCAGACTCTCCTATAAAGTTTTAATTCACCTCCTCCCCTGCCAAACGATCCCAGAGTCCTGGACATCAGCCACGACGTCAGGATTCTGGATTTTTTTTTCGTATAAGGGGGAGTAAGGAGGGGGTGTAACGCTGTGCCAAGTCTACTTTGATTCTCCTGATCGTCATTCATTATAGGTTTCTTGATCGTCCTTCATTATAGGTTTCTTGATCGTCCTTCATTATAGGTTTCTTGATCGTCCTTCATTATAGGTTTCTTGATCGTCCTTCATTATAGGTTTCTTGATCGTCCTTCATTATAGGTTTCTTGATCGTCCTTCATTATAGGTTTCTTGATCGTCCTTCATTATAGGTTTCTTGATCGTCCTTCATTATAGGTTTCTTGATCGTCCTTCATTATAGGTTTCTTGATCGTCCTTCATTATAGGTTTCTTGATCGTCCTTCATTATAGGTTTCTTGATCGTCCTTCATTATAGGTTTCTTGATCGTGACTCACGAAATCGTAATGACACGATTGCAAACAAACCATACCACGGGTGGGGTGAACCCGCGGTCAGAGTTTTGAGACACTCTGACCGCGGGTTCGAACCCCACTTGTGGTATGTTTTTTTCTTCATCGTCCTTCATTATAGGTTTCTTGATCGTCCTTCATTATGGGTTGTGTGTTTTACAAAATCATGTGGAATATTTAAAAAATACAAAGTAGTAGTTACCAAGAACATACTACGAGAGAACTAAAGGGTGGAGCCTCCATGCAAGCGTCAGTCAACATGATTATTATAAACATCCTCTTCCTTTCCTGGCTCTTAGTGTAGCAGCTAAAAATACAAGTAAAATATCCCAAAACTATACGACGAAGCTACTAGGTTAAGGATTAGTGATACCGTAAAGGGATACCATAACATGCGCCAGTCTCCCTTCCCCCTCTCGGTGGTTGCTAAACTGTTTGTTTATTTATTTCACTCTTAATAACATTTAAGGGAAATTTGCCCGAAATCAACATTTCGCATTAGGTGAAAAAAAAAATTCCTGGCATCTTTGAAGTGTTTTAAGTATAATAATACTATCTTTATTTACTACAAGTACATGGTATACAGGCCTAGCTGACATCAGTGACATACTACTATATAGAAAGTCCCTTGTTATGCTGAGAATTTCGGGCAGATTAGGTCAGTGTCCTAGGATGCGACTCACACCAGTCGACTAACACCCAGGTACCCATTTTACTGATGGGGAACATAGACAACAGGTATAAAGAAACACGCCCAATGTTTCTGCCCTGGCTGGGAATCGAACCCAGGCCCTCGCCGTGTGAAGCGAGAGCTTTAGCCACCAGACCACCAGAGCCCCCATTCGTCAGTTTACTTTCATCTCCCCTTTTCCCCTCGCGTATAGTATTTTCATTGTCTGGGGGTTATTTTTTCCCACTGCATCGTCTCCATTCTTTGAACACAGTTCCATTGTACGCTTGCCAAACATCTAAGGCTCGTAGTCCCTCGCCCCCCCCCCCCCACCGTCCCGCTAAACACTACACTGCTCATGTATAGTTTCCTTCAATTAAAAGAATAAAACAAAAATTACCTTTAGTCCTTAATTTTTAACCAATATTTCGGCTTTCCCCCAATTATGTTGATCTTTTGCTTTTTTTTTAACAATTTACTAGGCTTTTGCTTTTTAACCGAACTTGAAAGCCATATTTTCTATGGATGAAATGTACCCCTGTAGTATATACAGGTAATTAGTTTTGCAGAAACTACCTGAAAAATTATAATTTACAATGCCATTTTTTTTTTTTTTTTTTTGTAAAATCCCTTTGTCCCTCACGTTACTCTCCATTTAGCTTTTCACAGCTAAACAAAACTTAGTTAGAAAGCTTTCTTATGCACTCTGTGTCCTGCAGGTGGAGTTATTCGAAAGATTATAGGAACATAATGGGTCAAGATACAACAAAAATTGTTAGCTAAGAGCTGTATTATCCTTCACAAATAATACTATAATTTTCGAGTGGCATCCATCCAGAACATATCAAATGCCGAAGCCGATATAATCTAAATCTTAACACTGGGTCAAAAATATGCTCCACGAAAATATTATTACATACGTGGGAGCGCTAAACCCCTGGGGTCATACAGCACCTGGGGGCAATGGAAGGCATTCAGAAAATTTAAGAAATTGGAGCACAGGTCCAATTCCTTAGTTCAAGGAACCCTTCACCAGCATAAAGGAATCGCCACTGAGGGATACAAGAATTTGTGCTACTCCTGCTATGGTAAACTATTTAGATCTATAGTATATAATAACCCTTGCAGCACTTAAGTGATCCCCAGGCGTTGTAAGCGTCTTATTCATCCAAGCATGAGCTAGTAAGCCTACTGCAATGCTCCTCCAACCTTAGCTTCTAACCCCCAATGAGCAAGGAACCTTTCTAGTTAAGGAGTGTGTGTGGGGGTGGAGTTAGCTTCAGACTAACCGGTGATGCGACCTTACAAATGTTTCCTTTCTTTCCTTTGGTTTATGTTCTTGAAGCATTGATTTTGAGGAACTATTTCTATAAGGGCTTATTCTATTCCGGGATGGCAGAGCTGTGTATATTTTTTTCATTCCGATATGTACAGTATTCTCGGAGATGGTCAACTGGCAGAATATTTTGTGGTGTTGCTTGGCAAGCCACGGCTGCGGCTGCTGCCCTTCCTCGCTCACGGCGGTGTCAGTAGAAAGAGTTTGGTTCACTTCTGGCAACTCTGTAATAATCCCTAGTTACTGCCAACGATCCTAAAGCATTCTTTTTCAGTCATTCTTGAGAACGTGGGTTTTGTGTACATACGGTAGTTTTGTCCCTTTGGTGTACATAAAAAAGGAATTTAGCAACTACTTACAAGATGGAACCGCTGAACTTCGGCAAATTAGAGTATGTGGCCTGCAGTCTGCCGGTGAATTATCTGGAAGGTTCCACCCACGTAACCGCTTGAACCTTCACGCAATGATCCTCTTGTTCCTCATTGTTTTTACTTTTTTCCTACCGTCTCTTGGGCCAATTTTGGCTAGTTTGTCATCCTATACACATCGAGAGTGTTATAATAGCCAAACAATCCATCCTCTCAAGCAAATGTTGGTAAAAATGTACTGTATTTTACTTTAAAGCACTAAACTTTTGCGGTTCATTAAGCGCATAGAATATTGGAGACTATCATGTATTTGCTAATCGCGGCCAGGTCACTAATAGTCAAGGTTATTACGACTCATGACAATCGGTGATGCAACTGTGACAGTAAACTGTGCGCGTCAAGATTTTGCTGTCATTGTCGGTGGTTACCAGATGCGTTTGAAAACAATTTCCGCTCCTGTGCATTTATTGGCGTTAATGTATGTTAGCAGAGAGATTGTAAGGATCGTTAGTAAGGCAGCTTAACTAGTTTTATGTATAGTACTGTCAGGATACAGCCTTGTCCCCCCAAGAGAGCAACCTGGCAGTGTTACCTCCCAGGCTACGTCACATCTGGTGTGTTCGTCTTGGGTAATATGTACAGGGAATGAAAGTTTTCTTGCGGGACACCTGAAGGAGGAAGCCGGTTACTGAGCAGTGACTCAATCGCAAGGTCTCGAGTTAGATTCCCTGGCACGAAGAGACAGTTGCACAAATTTCCTGACACCCCGGCCCACCTACCAGTAAAAAAATGTACCTGTTTATTAGCGTTTGCTGTGAGGGTCGCATCCAGGAAAAAAGGTGCGCAAAAAACTCCAGTACCGGCTGGAAGTATTCAGAGGTTCAGCAAAAGGTATCCGTGAACCTAACGAGGTAATTAAAAAAAATCTACCCGGGCCCTCCCCTTCCCTTCTAATACTCATCACTGCCGTTGCTCTTTCAATATTCTAACCTCATATCCTTTAATACCCTGCTTTGCTCTATATTCCCTCTCAATACACTGCTTAGTTCTATATTCCCTCTCAATACCTTGCTCTGCTCTATATTCCCTCTCAATACACTGCTTAGTTCTATATTCCCTCTCAATACCCTGCTCTGCTTTGCTTTGCTCTGCCTTACCCCCTCTCGCTAATCTTTCAGAAATACCTTGCTCGGCCCCACCACAATACTTTGCTTTCTCCACACACTGGCTCCATCTCGGCATTACTAGTACCCCGTATACTACTAATAATAATGATAATATCTTTATTTACTACAAGTACATGTACAAGGTATGCAGGCAGGCCTAGCTGACATCAATGACAAACTACCATATGGGAAACAGACAACCGGTGTAAGGAAACATGCCTAATGTTTCTACCCTCGCTGGGAATCGAACCCAGACCCTCGCCGTGTGAAGCGAGAGCTTTAACCACCAGTACCCCGTAAAAAAGACTATCCTTTGATTTTTTTAATGCTGATTCCTCTCCTTCCGACCCCTACATCCATTTACCTGGCCCCACCATAGTTTTGAAATTTAAAGTGAGCTTGACCGCTCTGACAATGTTGATCACTCAGCGATTTTTGGCAATTAGAAAAATAAATACAACATAATATCCAAGGTAAATTTAAGAATAAAAACTAGTGGCATGAATAAAATGCACAAGAAAAATATTATTAAACCAAATTAAATAACCAGCATAGTTAAAAAAAAATACATTAAATAGTTAATGTGAAAAGAAAGTTTTCCGAAATATGTACCTGCAGGCGCCTTGGTAATTATTAGGAAAAATAAACATGAGAGTTGCGAGGCCTAGATCGTGAGCAGAGTCGAAATGCGTTCCTAGAGTCAGCACAATATTAGTTTCATACTGCCAGCAAAGTCAAGGTAGCCACCATAATGGTGCCAGGGTTTAGTGTTCCACACTGCCAATAAGGTAACTATAGTTACTACAATTATTTTATTTACAAAGCTCTGGAACCGTTCGTTTATTCAGGAATTTAACCAGTCACTCTCTAACATCATATTTAAACTACTGTTATTAACTTGCTGATTTCATTACCAAGTCACTCAATATTACATAAATTCTAATCAAAGAAAGAAAATTTTGAGGAAACTGAAACCATCCCCAACATTTATGCCAAAAGATGCCGAGTTCTCAGTCCGGCGAGCACAGCCCCCGGTGGCCTAGTGGGTAAAGCTCTTGCTTCACGCACGGAGGGGCCGGGTTCAATTCCCGGTGGGGCAGAAACATTTCGAAGTGTTTCCTTACATACACATATACAACAGGCCTCGTGTCTAATTGACATGTGCCTAGGACAAAATGGTAACTAACTGACGGGAAAGCTCTTCCAGAGAAGAGATCCCTATCCCTAGGCACAAACCCATTTATCACCGCATTAAAGGTGACGCAGCATCGGTAGCACACCACTTGGTGGAGTCATGATCCGAATCGACCCCCGCAACCGCATAATAGGCGAGTACACAACGTTGAACAGCGCTTGTGACTAGAAAGTGTGACTCAGTATATCAAGTCCTCAGGTTCAGTGACCGCTGCTGAAGCCATTATTGCCCTGACTGTTGAGTAGTGACAAACTACTCTCACCCGCCTGGTTTTCCATGTCATCTCCATGAAGATACTATGATTTCTTGAACGAAACCGACTTATTATATCTGACTAATTTCCCTTCCCATCCATTATAGACCCTCTCAATCCAAAATGCCCAACACTGGTCCATGTACAATGCCACTTTCGCCTGGTGCCCATTCTTTAGTCTTTTGTTGCCTTTCCACCTACTATGCCTGATACCTTTGACTGTACCGATACATTTTATGTATCAGTGTTGTGTGAAAACCTCTCAAAAGGCCTTACCTAAGTCTAGATAAACAACTTTGTATTCTACAATTGTACACTATTAAATATGTATGCCCACTCTGTGCTTCCTCGCCTTGACCTTTCTTCATCTATCTATATCTTCTTCAACCTTTGGACAGCCCTGCCTCCCTCCAAAGTAACCCTTTCCTCCTCCCCACTATTATATCTGTCGACATTAAAACAACAAACAACCACATATGGAATGTTCTTCCCCTCGACGCCCTAAAGTCTCAGTGACAGATTCCATTACCTCAAGTATGCAACCCATCCTGTGTAATTATTAATAAAAACCCTGGCATCCTCAGAAACCTTTTCCTAACACTGACTTAACCCCGTTGTAGCCTCCATTTGACATGCTATGAAAACTCCCCATTTTAATTAAGTCTTTTTCATCATCCTCTACTTTCCATTCACTTCCACTTCTGGACACCTAACCTTCTGGATGCGATTATTAGTCTCTTGGAGGGAAGCCCAAAGAAGACTAGGGCCTGATATGAGAAAGAAGGGCATCCATAGATAACTAAGACCTGACTTTCAAACTTTACCCCCACTTGGGTCCTTGCGTCATTTCCCCTAGAATGTAATTCAAAACGGTTAGCTAAGTTTTAGTTGTTGATGGATAAAAAGGGTCAGTGAATATTAGAAGACCTCTTGCATGCGAGTCTTGCCTCGCAAAAGAGTGAACCCAGGCTCTTTTGGTTGTAAACCGAACGTACTACCGCTGAGCTACGAGATGCCAGAGCAGCAGGAAAGGTGAGGTAACGTAATCCTCCAGATAAACCAGTTTTGTTATTCAAGACTGACGCAGCTGCAGGTTAAGGCCCTCGCTGGATATTCCACCCAGATTCAATTTGCCTAATACAAACAAGTGCGCATATTTCTAAGCCATCGTGCTTGGCTTTAACTGCGCTAACTCCATCGACCTTCAGCTAATAAGGTGACCTTTAATTGGATACTTCATCTGCCTCCAAATATGAATACGGTAATCCATTACTGGGGGTCTGTTTTGTATTTTCAGCATCTTATTTATATCTCCTTTATTCTTATTTTCTATGAACACATTTCAATAACTTGTACCAAGTCTGAAATTTTCAGGGTAATTTTCTGCTCTTTTAACCTATCTTCGTAAAAGTTTTAGATACAGGAAATTAACCTTATTATTTTCCCGTAACTATGTCTGTATTAGAAAGAAAAAAGCCTGGTCTCTAAGCGAAACTGTCTAATTGTCCATGCTGCCTCAATTTTACAAGACTCAGTGACGGCCCCTGTGGAACGCCATAAGCAACGAGTCCAATTACCTGTAATAACCTCAATTATCAGCCATGTTTCTAGGTATAATTTCTCCAAATCATGTGCCGCTATATTCTTTATCAGTCGTCTGTGTGAAATTTACAAAGACCTTACTGAAATTCATGATGTAGTATTCAATCATGGTCCACAGTTTTAAATACCTTAGTGGAGTAGCATATTTATGAGAATAACTTGCATGGGTAAAAAGTGCGCTACACTAACTACTGCATACTATCTACTTCATCGCCCTTTAATGGATTTTACTACGACTAAGACTAACCTTCCGTGGACGGAAATGCGACGTTTGTTGATTGTGCAGATGTGGAGGTCATTGTGATCCAAGAGTAGTGATCACAGCTGAAGACAACAGCGCCCAGCTAGATAGCGGCCACCACACCAACTATCAAGCAAGGGGGATGGGGGTAAATAGAAGACTTGCTATAAACATTTGTAAATGAAATACTACAACTCTACTTTATTGTGACTGGTTACATCTGATGGTGGTTCCGGGGATCATCGTCCCCGCGATCCGGTCTCAGACCAGACCTCGTATTGAAAAGGAAACAGAAAAGAACTATTAAGCAGCACAGACTGGTAAAGCAAAATCAGTTCTGAAAGTAGAAGTTTGCAAGATTTTCCTGTGATCTTACCTGTTCAAGAAAGGCCCAGGAACCCTGCCAGGGTGCGAAACATAACACGGGCTTCAGTTTCCCCACTCGTATGACAGGACGAGTATTCCTGGGTGGTTCCTGTCTACCAACCTACTTCCTGTATATAGGTTTTATTCAACTAACCAGTCCCGCTCGTATTATGTGCTTTTGAAGCTGCTAAAAATTTATTTTCAATGACGCTACTTGCAATTAGTTCTACTATACAACTATTGCCAAATCAGAGGATTTTTTTTATTCTTAAAAACAATCGTGTATTGCGTTGTTTAGTTAATATTTTCAGCAAAAATTTTTCCATATACTTTTTATATATATTTTTTCCAAATGTTGATCCCATCACGTGACACTGCCACCCACCATCCCTCATCACCACCCCTATCACCAGCCCCGTGATACAGCCACCCTATCCCATCGCGTGATATTGCCACCGCCCCATCGCATGACGTGACACTGCCGCAACACCCATCGCGTGACGTGACACTGCCGCAACACCCATCGCGTGACGTGACACTGCCACAACACCCATCGCGTGACGTGACACTGCCACAACACCCATCGCGTGACGTGACACTGCCACAACACCCATCGCGTGACGTGACACTGCCACAACACCCATCGCGTGACGTGACACTGCCACAACACCCATCGCGTGACGTGACACTGCCACAACACCCATCGCGTGACGTGACACTGCCACAACACCCATCGCGTGACGTGACACTGCCACAACACCCATCGCGTGACGTGACACTGCCACAACACCCATCGCGTGACGTGACACTGCCACAACACCCATCGCGTGACGTGACACTGCCACAACACCCATCGCGTGACGTGACACTGCCACAACACCCATCGCGTGACGTGACACTGCCACAACACCCATCGCGTGACGTGACACTGCCACAACACCCATCGCGTGACGTGACACTGCCACAACACCCATCGCGTGACGTGACACTGCCACAACACCCATCGCGTGACGTGACACTGCCACAACACCCATCGCGTGACGTGACACTGCCACAACACCCATCGCGTGACGTGACACTGCCACAACACCCATCGCGTGACGTGACACTGCCACAACACCCATCGCGTGACGTGACACTGCCACAACACCCATCGCGTGACGTGACACTGCCACAACACCCATCGCGTGACGTGACACTGCCACAACACCCATCGCGTGACGTGACACTGCCACAACACCCATCGCGTGACGTGACACTGCCACAACACCCATCGCGTGACGTGACACTGCCACAACACCCATCGCGTGACGTGACACTGCCACAACACCCATCACGTGACAGCCACACCATCACAGTTCAGACATCAAAACAATCACACCCCGGCCCAATGTTTGTCTACAGCTATGTTAATGTATCGTTCTATCTCATCTCTGGGCATTATCAGCCACGCATGGAGATCACAGCAAGTCTTTTTATAAGACGATATATCGGTAAGTCAGTATATCAAAAGTATCGATGATAAATATGGAAGGTAATTAAACATCAGTTTAATTATAAAAAAAATCCTAGTAACACGAACATTGGTGAGACTAAGCCTCCATTCCCATAAGTAGGAAATGTTAGCAATTAGGAAATTAATGTATATACGAGGCGGGGGGTCTCTTGGTCTCTCTCGCTGTGTATATATACACTGGAAGCTTATTTTAATCCCAGTCGTAGAGATTAAATACTCTTGTCAACGAGGCATGGTTGACAAATAGGCAGCAGAGTTTTTGCATAAATGGAGAGAAATCAGAGTGGGGAAGCGTCACGAGCGGTGTTCCACAGGGGTCGGTATTGGGCCCCTTGTTGTTCACAATCTACATAAACGACATAGATGAGGGAATAAATAGCGACATAAGCAAGTTTGCCGATGACACCAAAATAGGCCGTCCAATTCATTCAAATGAGGACATTAGAGCACTCCAGGAAGATTTGAATAGACTGATACAGTGGTCGGAGAAGTGGCAGATGCAGTTTAATATAGATAAATGCAAAGTTCTAAATATTGGACATGACAATAACCATGCCACATATAAACTAAATAATGTAGATCTTAATACTACTGATTGCGAAAAGGATTTAAGAGTTCTGGTTAGCAGTAATCTAAAACCAAGACAGCAGTGCATAAGTGTTCGCAATAAAGCGAACAGAATCCTTGGCTTCATATCAAGAAGCATAAATAATAGGAGTCCTCAGGTTGTTCTTCAACTCTATATATCCTTGGTTAGACCTCATCTAGATTATGCTGCACAGTTTTGGTCACCGTATTACAGAATGGATATAAATGCTCTGGAAAACGTACAAAGGAGGATGACTAAGTTGATCCCATGTATCAGAAATCTTCCCTATGAGGATAGACTGAGGACCCTGAATCTGCACTCTCTAGAAAGGCGTAGAATTAGGGGGGATATGATTGAGGTGTATAAATGGAAAACAGGAATAAATAAAGGGGATGTAAATAGCGTGCTAAAAATATCTAGTATTGACAGGACACGCAGCAATGGCTTTAAGTTGGATAAATTCAGATTCAGGAAGGAAATAGGAAAGCATTGGTTTGGTAATAGAGTTGTCGATGAGTGGAACAAACTCCCGATTACAGTTATAGAGGCTAAAACGTTGTGTAGTTTTAAAAATAGGCTAGATAAATATGAGTGGGTGCGGGTGGGTGTGAGTTGGTCCTGACTAGCTTGTGCTACTATGTCAGATGCCGTGCTCCTTCCTTAAGTGAATGTAACCTGACCTGGCTGGGTCGGGGCATTGGCTTAAGCCGGTGGGAGACTTGGACCTGCCTCGCATGGGCCAGTAGGCCTGCTGCAGTGTTCCTTCTTTATGTTCTTAACCAAGCAAGCCGCCAACAGCAGCAGTCTGGTTGATCAGGCAAGCACCAGACAAGCCTGGCCCAAAGACCGGGCCTCGGGAGTAGAAACTCGAAACTCAAAAGATATATTGCTTAGTCGATAGGCTTCAAAACCTTAAAAATCAAACTAAGTGAAATTCCTGACGAGATCACAGTAAAAGAACATTTGAGGGAAGACTAATCACGCGTGCACAGGCATACTAATACAAAGATTATTACATTTGAAAAGCGCTAAACCCGTAAAAAAAATCCACAAGTGACTGGCAACACTGCTGTTACCACTGCGCACAAGTGAAGAAAACGAGCACACTGCAGAGGTTTACACTGAAGAAAGATTTGTGTAGAACGTTATGCAAGTCTGACTAAACCGGAAGAAGCTCTGTCCCAATAAAAGCTTGCTTTGCAACCTGTATCTTGTCCCTACTCTTATCATTTGAATACACTGTGCACAAGACTCTTCAACCACAGCTGCCACCTCGTATTATGCATACTATACATAGTTCTGTATCAAGTATTTGTATATTCTTCAATGCTTTTAGGCCCGCTTACACCAATTACAATCTTCTGAACATTACTAAAGCGAATCAACCTGAAATAATCTTTCACTAAAGGCAAGTACAATTGCAAGTTAAAAAAAATCATAAAATATTCTCTAAAATAAGCCGCCTCTCAATTCCTTAATAGTGTTTCTATTTATAACTAGACGCGTCTCAGTCTGTGCTATCAGATAAATATATTCCCGTATCCCATAAGCCCAGCCCCCGACACCTCAATACACGCAAATGGAAGGGCAAGGGCGGTCATAAAATTCTAGTGCAGCAAAATATAAATGTATGTATTCGCATGTACACTTATGCATACGTGTTAGCATATGCATGCATGTATTCATGTAAATGTATTCATGTGCATGTGTGATACACCCACTAATACGTTTGTTACCCGCGATGCTTGGAGGGCGATTGGCGTAGATTTTTTTAAAGTGTAAAGTGTAACTGTTCTCCAGTTCATATGGTAGAAACTAATAACTTCCTGGAGTCTACCTGGAGGTATACCTTTACCTTTGATATACCTTTGAAGAGTTTCGAGAGTATCTACTCTCTGAGCCGACTCCAGGTAGTTATTAGTTTCCACATGCCACGAGGGGGGTAACGCCCCCGCGGCCCGGTCCTCGACCAGGCCACAACATAAACCATAGCACATGAGCAAATTTGCACCAACAACAAACAAAGGATATTCTCTCATACTTCAAGGGTTCTAAAGAACTCGGCAAGTCTCCAAGAGATCACTACAAACGGGTCTATAATTCAAAACTGAAGACCTATCAGCCTGACCTCAATTGTTGGAAAAGTGATGGTACCAATAACTGGAGGTGCAGTTCTAAGCCACCTTGAAAGATACAATTTAATCAATGAATCTCAGAATGGTTTACAAAGAGGCGTTCTTGCCGTACGAATTTATAAATCTTTTTCACTAAGGTATTTGAGGCGGTATATAAAGATAATGAATACGATATTGTGTATATGGACTGATAAGAGTAGCGAGTTGCTTGAAAAATATAATGACTGATGTAGAGTATTTTGAGAAACAGACAAAAGCAATTAAGAATGCCACGCCCGAGTAATTACAAAGCATAAGCACGTACCCCTACCCCAGCCACATGTCTACATATATGCAGGTATCCCTCTTCCCCCAAACCATGTATTAACATGTACGTATTATCATTACAAAGATACGCACGTACGCCACCACGTATGAATACATACGTTCGTACCCGAAGCACGTAGAAACTGCAGAGGTCATGCTGCTGCGGGGAAAATCCTTCGTGTTTACATCATCCATTCTTGAAGCCATGAAGAAGGAATGACTAAGACTAACCAATTACAAATATTACTTCATAACTCAGAGAGGAGCTTACGACGTTTCGGTCCGACTTGGACCGATACGTCGTTGTAAGCTCCTCTCTCTCCTATGTGGGTTATTTGTGTATTGTTCCAGTCACGGTATTGTGCCTTTTTGTTCTTAAATGTAAGAACAAGTACAAAATCCGTATGATTTATACAGCTATTACTTCGCCAAAAGTATCCAGGAATAAATTACTTAAAACCCTTTAACAATGTTACACAGTAACAGAACTTAACGTATATCAGATAAATAAACCGTCAGATGGAAGGCGAGTTTGGCTAACATAGTCTAGGTTTCGAATTTACAAACTCCAGCGTCCTATCCTTGGATCGAACCGATTATCTTCCATTCCGCAAGTGCTGTAGACCAACGGGTTTAGCGCTATCTTATGAATAAAACCAAATTACCCGCCAATGCTCAACCACCACATTCACACATTCTTAGATCAAGAGCCCCTCGCCAGTATCAAGGAGCCTGTGGGAGTTTGTGCTATTATATTTCTGATTAGCCGAAATAAATATGCCGGTATTCCTTGCAATTTTGTTTATCTGATACAATTGGGAAACTGTTCATTTTTTTTTATATAATTAATTTTATTAGAAAAGTTAAGAGCTAAGAGAAACCTTTATGGAGACTTAAGCTATTTTTTATCTTTCCTCAAGAGTTTTTTCCTGGCCAGGGTCTTTCATCAGGCGATGATATAAATGCGACCCATTTTGAGCCGTCGAGAAGCTTTCCAGAGCAGTCATGAATGACCAGAGTGGTAAATACTGGAGGTTCCAAACGGCATGACAAAAACACTACCTGACGGGAAGAGGTGCTGAACTAATTTGGGTGGTTAATGACAAGCTTGCTGGAGAACCATAAAAAGAAAATACCTCTATTCAGTCACACCCAGACTTTCGAACCTTGAGGCTACTCTGGGTCTGGCCATGACCCCGCCTCTGCTTTGTTAGTGGCTGAAGGCCGCCTAGAGATGCAGAACACGTAACTGCCAGACTAAGAGTTGAAGAGTCGAGGCTAAGTTGAAGGGATGGCGTGTGCGGGGAGATGATAGAGTAAGATAACAGTAGGTTGGGATATACAGAACGATGGCAGAGAAAGGTTATTCGGTGCTCGGTAAAAACATGCACTTTCATAACATGCAACATTAATAACAAATAACTTACGTACAATCAGTAAAAAAAACAGCAAAATCATTAAAATTTACATCAAATCAAGCATAAAATATTCCCTATAATGCCATAGTTTCTACAGACACCCTTGTGTGCTTATAAAACCTACCCCGAACACGGAAAGACCGTAGCCTAAGCGTATTATTAAATTTTCAGTCATCGGTACACCGCCAGCTGTATCAATATAACTTTGTGAGTGGTTTCGAGTTTTCCCATTTCCGCAGCCCACGTGTGGGCGAAAATTAGTCAAACGTTTCATACACGTGCATTCGTCTATCACCATTGGTTAAAGCCCGATAGAAAGCTACAAGATGACCTGGACAGGCTGATGTTGTGGTCAAATTGACATACAGTTAATGCAGACAAAAAAAAATAATGGTACTTATAAGTTTAATGTAGATCTTAAGTCAAACTGAATGTGAAAAAGATTTTGGCGTTGGTTAGCAAAAAATTAAAACCAGGAACGAGATGAATAAGTGTTTTTTCAAATAAAGCTAATAGGCTTCTTGTCTATTAGCTTTATTTGAAAAACACTTATTCATCTCGTTCTTGGATTCGTATCAAGAACTATATATAACAGAAGTCCTGAGGTTATACTTCAATTTGCATATCTCTGGTTAAGCCTCATTCAGATTACCCTGCTCAGTTCTGGTCTCCAGATTACAGAATGGACATGGATGAGCTGGAAAATATATAGAGAAGGATGACGTTGATTCTATGCATCAGAAACCTTTCATACGAAAACTGGCTGAAGGCACTAAATTTGCACTCTGGAAAGACGTCGAATTGGAGAAGACATGATTGAGGTGACCAAATGGAAAACAGGAATAAATAGAGGGTATAAAAAAAGTGCTGAAAGTATCTAAACAAAACACGTCTCAGAACAATGGATTCAAGTTGGCAAATTTAGATCAAGACAGGATAAACACTGACCAGACGAACCTGGCCCAAGGCTGAGCTCCAGTAGAAAAACTCTCGAAACTCATTAAAGGTATAAGAGATACTGGTCCCAAACCTGCACACCGAAATTACTGCCAACTAATAACCACAAGAGGCTTGGCAGACGATGCAGGACACCTCCAATGAAAATCAAGGGAGCGATGAGTACACAACTCTTGGTTCTTGTGGATGCGTGGAACAGTCTTCCGAGTAGGGTGATAGAGGCTGGGACCTTGGGTGGCTTTAAAGAGAGATTGAACAAATGTATGAGTGGGAGGGGCTGGGTTTGATTGGTGTCGTTTGTACGGGAGTAAATTCTTGGGTACCTGGTAGTGGTACTTTTGATAAGGACCTGCCTTGTATGGGCCAGTAGACCTTCTACAGTGTTCCTCCATTCTTATGTTCTTAACTCAGACGTTAAGGGACCATGATTCTTCATCACCCTCCCTTCGTGCATAAGCGAAATTATCAACAAACCCCTAGGTAGCTTCAAGAGAGAACTCGACAAATTTCTCAAAATAGTTCCCGATCAGCCAGGATGTGGTGCATACGTTGGACTGCGAACGTTGGGCACTAACAGTTTCATCGATCAGGCCAGCAACCAGGAAGCTTGGTCTGGGACCGGGCCGCGGGAGGCGGTGACCTCAAGATGCGACTCCGGGTAATACCACCTGTACCGACACTATCAAGTTAATCCCCCTCTAACAAGATTGATGATTAATTCATGAGGAAATGCTAAACCCGCAGGGGGGTCATACAGCTCCTGGAGAATGGGAGGTAATCGGATCTGACCCAAGGTAATGGTAGCTCCAGTTCCTTGGATCGAAAACACTTACCAAGGATCAAGTTAACCCCCTCACCCCCGTAATACGAGCCCAAAACTTACTTAATATACAGACTAAAGGAGTTAAAAATGTATAAACACAGCACGAAAAGCTTAATAATTATGCTCTGAAAATATCGTGCAAAGACAACTTGCACTGTATTCAAATTTGACACTCGGATTTAAAAAAATAAGGAAATTGTCAAGCAATGGTTTGGCAACATTGCTACAGATAAGTAGAAAAAACTGTCAAGTAGCGTCAGTGAAACATTAAGAAGCTCTTAAAAATGTTGGACACACACATGGTATTAGGTAGGTTTGATTAGTACCTGCTTACGTGGGCCAGTAGGAATTCTGCAGCGCTCCTGTTCTTATGGGCTTTTACACAAAGTAATATATAAAATAGTGGACACAAAACACCAACGGACGATTAACCTAGGATATCTAACAAAGCAATTTTAGTTACATAATTGTATTGTGGACGCCATACCCATCCTCTGGGTGGTAGTCAAAAGATTATCACTTACACAATACCGACAAACTAGAATAAACTGATATTTAATTTCACTAAGAAAACTTTATAATGACAACGTTAAGCTCATGCTGGAGTCGGATGAAATAGAGATTGGATGGGAAAAAGCTGTGTAAACGAAATGTAGTAAGCTTCCAGTTTCTGTATCGCATTAGTGCCAAATTATTCTTATTGAAATTGCATTGTAGGATTTTGTTTGGATATCCTAGGTTACCATAACGTCACTTTTTGTGTATTTATAATGAGCACTAATTTAGGGTAAAGATAAAAATAGTAATTCAAATTTTTTATGTACCGTATAAAAATGACAAATGAGATTTACAACAGACTGATGAAAACCAAATTCTGATATATATTTTTGCTGTCATTACAGAATACAGATATTAAACAGAAAATGGTGAGGCAGTAATGGTTTTGACTTACCTAGTGAGCAGTGGAGGGCGGCTTCAGTGTTAAGAGACATTAGACATGAAAAATATCAAAGACCAAGCCACTAAATTAGTTATTATGGGAAGCGCTAAACCCGTTGGGGGGGAAATGTAAGGCATTCAGGGAACTGGAGCACAGATCCAATTCCCTAGAGCAAGAGCCCCTCACCAGCATCAAGGGGCACTAAATTAGTATTATATCTAATGATGGATTAAAAAAAAATAACGATACCCATTTGATACATAGTTTGGCTAGCCAACCAATTAAACAAAAGTAATGGTGTTGGAGGGAGGACTTACCTAGCGAGTGGTGGACGGGGATAAGTGTTGAGCGGGTGGGTCGCTTTGTTCTTAACCGCGTCCGTTTGTAACAATAGCTAGGCGACCTCCTCTGCAGCTCCTGCTAGAGAACAACTGAGAAAACGTCCATATTGTTCAGAAACCGAGATGTGAATAGCGCCAGCCTGGGGAAGCTATGACCCTCCAGGATTCTGTAGTTAGGGTGATGGAGAGGGCTTTGTTGTGGCTGTAAACACAGGTGTTTGAACTGGCTTCTGCTGCCCCAGTCACTTGGAAAGTCAATCTCGCGCTGTATTAAGTTCCACACGGTTAGCTGTTCTAAGAATCACACTGACCTAAGTAAACATAGTCTGCTAAACGGTATCTGGGTAGAAAGACAGATAGGGAGAGCGAGCGAGCCTGGCTTCCTCTACGCCTGACACACGTGGAGCGACTGTCTGTACAGGGCGGCTGGCAGTGGATAGTGGGGTAGTTGGCTGATGGCTGGCTGGTTGGCTTAGTTGGCTGAGTGGTTGGCTGCAGGGTATCACCCACCACTAGCTGATCTAGTTCCTCGTTGGCCGGAGGTAATGCCACACACGTTTCTGCAATTAGTAGTCCACACGGACCCTGCTTGTAGTCCTGTAATGGTTTTGATGGGAGAGAGATGGCCTCACAAGACTGGTGTGGTGATGGCGTGGCGGTCAGGGTAGTAATGCGTCAAGCCAGCCAAACTGGAGCGTTCTGGTAAGGGCGGCGTGGATCAATACCAGGGAGTGTACCACGCATGGGTGGAGGCTACCAGGCCGACGCTGTGATGGTGGTAGTGGGTGCAGGTGTTCCACCTACCCCCCCAAGTTTACCCTCCCAGCTCCTTCCCCAGTCATTCTCTTCCTCTCCCAGACACCCTCTGTACGTTCAAGGGTATACGAAAATCAACAACTTGCAATAAATTAAGACACTCAAAAACAATTTGGGAACTATGGCAACGTTTCGCTTACTATACAAGGTTTTATAAGTCAGTAAATAATATATGGGTTACAGAGTTTATATAGCGGAAAGAAGAGGGAGGTGTAATATCAGGTGACGACCAAAGCTGATAGCTTGACCAAACAGGTCACTGAAGTAGATGGCTCGTGTAATCTGGAGTACAAAAAAAAGGAACAATTTCCCTAGAATCAACCCCCTTTCCCCTCTAAAAAAAAAAAAAAAAAAAAGAACGAACCCCTCAGTAAAAATGTAGTTAGACAAAAAATGACTTAGGTTAACTTACAGGAGGTAAGATTGGGTTATGGTTAGATTAGGTTAGTTAACATTCTGATTTAAGGCGCTGTATAACCCCTGTGGTTTAGCGCTTCTATTTGATTATAATAATAATAATCTGATTTAAGGTGAAAAGCCCTTGATCCAAGGAATGAGAGCCCCCCTTCCTCGGATCAAATTTACTTCCCATTCCCTGTGCGTTGTATGATCGCTACGGGAGTCACTTATATACACGAAAATAAATAATGTTAGTATTATTTATCTGTACACGTATCTTATTAAATTAATAGGAATGAATTAATACAAAACTTTACTTGTTTATAGAGTGCGTAATAATTCTGCGATCGCAATAGATTGAATTTCTTACCTCTGAGTGTTACGCCTGTCATTTGCAAGTGAAAAATATTAAATATGTTGCACATTAAGATGTGTTGTAGAAAGAGACACTTATGCATAAGTGTCTCTTTCTTCAGTTTTCTAAAGCATTTATCACAAGCTGTGCTGTGTATGACGTATCATACATGACATTCGTCACTTTAACATCGTAGTTAAATATTACGCATCTCAAATTTTAGTCGTGGCAGTTAAGATGCATTTTTGTAGAGTCAGAGGCAAGAGTTGAGTCAAAAATATGTTATATACTTGTTGGGTAAATGGACACAGATGCAACATATGTTCTTATGTTAAGTAAAAGAGCACAAATGCAACTAATGAGACATTTTATTATGGCAACGTTTCGCTCTCCAGGAGCTTGACAAAGCTGTTGGAGAGCGAAAAGTTGACACAATAAAATGTCACGTAAGTTGCATCTGTGTCCATTTACCTAACATTTTGTCGGTAATTCTACCATTATTTCTACGTTATATTTGGCCAGCTGATCCACTGCTCTCCGGCGAGACGGGCATATGTACTGGCGCTTACTGTGGGCATTGTAATACTCTTCAAAGGAGTAACTTCATGCCGGTGAGGGGTTCTTGATCCGCGGAACACGGGCAACCCTCTCAGAAATGATCAAGGTCCCAGGACTGAAAGATTTTCTAATATGTAAATATATCCTAGTGTTTGCTCACGTGTCTTATTCAAACACTTAGTATCAACTACCAAAGGTTTATCTCTCTCTCTCTCTTTCAGATTAAACTTAATTGTCTTCTTCAGTTGCTGTATGATTCTTACAGACTCTACTTCCTCATGAATATGGAATACTTAATGTATATGTTCGTCGACTATAATGGGTCCCATCCAGGAAAAAAGAATGCCGTGTGAATGTGTTATGAAGGCTGGAAGTCGCATCTTGGGCACAATGCCAGCATGTGAGGAAACTTGTGGAAGTATTCTGTCAAATGTATTTACACACTGCGGTGTGTCTAATGACGTCAAGAAAATGGACAATACAAAGTGTGGTATAAATGGTGTACAATACCAGTTGGGTGTAAATGAATGGTTCAGAGAACCGACGAGTTGGTAAATTAGACACATATGCAACACTCAGTGCTGGTGGAAATGATATTGGGAAGGGTAGGAGAGAAGAGCTGCTAGATAAGTACAGGTCAGCTATAGAGCTAATTAAGTCCAAGGGAGGGGTCCCAATCATATGTAGCATCTTGCCTAGAAGGGGAGTGGGAAATGAATGGTTGTCTAGGGCAATTGGTGCAAATTGCTGGCTAGACAGATACTGCAAGGAACTTGCAATCCCATTCATTGACAACTGGGACAACTTTTATGGCAAACATGATATGTATGCAAGGGATGGGGTACATCTCTCTGGTACAGGGGTGGAAGCACTTGCCAACTCGATCGAGAGGGCCATTGCTGACATGCCTAGGATTTTAAACTGATAGAAGATAGAGGTATGGGTGTGTGTGGGAAACAGTCAGTTAGCAACACTAGGGCTGAAAACAGTATGTGTATAAAAGAAATTCATCATAAAGTTACAAATAAATACAATGGATCAGGTCAGCAAACAAAGGAAGACAGCAGAGGGAAACAAGGGACTAGCTCCTTAAGGTTTACTATACTAATAGCCGGAGTTTAAGAAATAAGATAGATGAGTTAAGATTAATTGCAAGTGCAGGAAACATAGATATTATTGCTATAACAGAGACCTGGCTCAATCTGAAAGATAGAGAGTTGCCTTCTGAATGTCACATACAAGGCTATAAATTATTCCACACTGATAGGGTCAACAGGAAGGGTGGTGGAGTAGCGATGTATGTCAGAGACAATTTAAATTGTTGTGTTAGACAAGATATAAAATTAGAAGCGTCAGCCACTGAATCTGTTTGGTTACAGCTTCTTGAGGGCCGTGTAAAACTTATCTTGGGTGTGATTTACAGGCCCCAAATCTTGATAGGGAGTGCAGTAAACTTCTATGGGATGAAATTCGTAAGGCATCTACATATGAAAATGTTGTGCTAATGGGAGATTTCAACTTTAGACAAATTGACTGGAGCAATTTGACAGGAAATTTAGAGTCAAGTGACTTTCTTGATACGATTCAGGATTGTTTTTGAAACAGTTGGTGACAGAACCAACTAGAGGAAATAACCTGCTAGACTTGGTTCTTGCCAGCAGGGAATCGCTAGTTAATAATCTTGAGGTTAATGATGAGCTTGGGGAAAGTGATCACAAATCACTCAGTTTTAATATATCATGGAATTACCCTAATAATGACAATCAAGTCTCTGTCCCTGACTTCCGCCTAGCTGATTTTGTAGGACTGAAAAATTACCTGGGTAGGCTGAACTGGAATGACCTGACAGTGGGTCAGGTAGGTGGTGATTGCCAATATGACGTTTTCCAGAGAATAGTTCTAGCTGCTCAGACAACTTATGTTCCTAATAGGAAATCAGATCAAACAAAAATGATCCTAAATGGATGAACAATAGATTAAAACATCTCATTGGTCAAAAGAGAGGCATATATAGGCGAATCAAAAGAGGAGAGGGGCAATTAAGTAATCAATATATTCAGTTAAAGAGAGAAATAAAAAAGGAATAAGAAAAGCAAAAAGAGACTATGAGGTTAAAGTTGCAAGAGAATCGAAGACTAACCCAAAAGGATTTTTCAGGTATACAGAAGTAAGATTAGGGACAAGATAGGCCCACTCAAAAGTTACTCAGGTCAGCTCACCGTCAGTGATAAGGAAATGTGTAGAATTTTTAACACTTACTTCCTCTCAGTTTTTACACAGGAAGATACCAGCGATATTCCAGAAATAATAAATTATGTAGAACAGGATGATAGTAAACTATGCATGATTAGGGTCACAAGTGACATGGTCCTTAGACAAATAGATAAATTAAAACCTAACAAATCCCCAGGCCCTGATGAACTGTATGCAAGGGTTCTAAAGGAATGTAAAGAGGAGCTTAGCAAACCTATAGCTAATCTTTCAACATATCACTGCAAACTGGCATGGTGCCAGATAAGTGGAAAATGGCAAATGTAATACCTATTTTCAAAGCAGGAGACAGGTCCTTAGCTTCGAACTATAGACCAATAAGCCTAACCTCCATAGTGGGAAAATTTATGGAATCAATAATAGCCGAGGCAATTCGTAGCCATCTTGAAAAGCATAAATTAATCAATGAATCTCAGCACGGTTTTACAAAAGGGCGTTCCTGCCTTACAAATTTAATAACTTTTTTCACTAAGGTATTTGAGGAGGTAGATCATGGTAATGAATATGATGTTGTGTATATGGACTTCAGTAAGGCTTTTGATAGAGTCCCACATCAGAGACTATTGAGGAAAATTAAGGCACACGGAATAGGAGGAGAAATTTTTTCCTGGATAGAGGCATGGTTGACAAATAGGCAGCAGAGAGTTTGCATAAATGGGGAGAAATCAGAGTGGGGAAGTGTCACAAGCGGTGTTCCACAGGGGTCAGTATTGGGCCCTTGTTGTTCACAATCTACATAAACGACATAGATGAGGGAATAAATAGCGACATAAGCAAGTTTGCCGATGACACCAAAATAGGCCGTCCAATTCATTCAAATGAGGACATTAGAGCACTCCAGGAAGATTTGAATAGACTGATGCAGTGGTCGGAGAAGTGGCAGATGCAGTTTAATATAGATAAATGCAAAGTTCTAAATATTGGACAGGACAATAACCATGCCACATATAAACTAAATAATGTAGATCTTAATACTACTGATTGCGAAAAGGATTTAGGAGTTCTGGTTAGCAGTAATCTAAAACCTAGACAGCAGTGCATAAGTGTTCGCAATAAAGCAAACAGAATCCTTGGCTTCATATCAAGAAGCATAAATAATAGGAGTCCTCAGGTTGTTCTTCAACTCTATATATCCTTGGTTAGGCCTCATCTAGATTATGCTGCACAGTTTTGGTCACCGTATTACAGAATGGATATAAATGCTCTGGAAAACGTACAAAGGAGGATGACTAAGTTGATTCCATGTATCAGAAATCTTCCCTATGAGGATAGACTGAGGGCCCTGAATCTGCACTCTCTAGAAAGGCGTAGAATTAGGGGGATATGATTGAGGTGTATAAATGGAAAACAGGAATAAATAAAGGGGATGTAAATAGCGTGCTAAAAATATCTAGTATTGACAGGACTCGCAGCAATGGCTTTAAGTTGGATAAATTCAGATTCAGGAAGGATATAGGAAAGCATTGGTTTGGTAATAGAGTTGTCGATGAATGGAACAAACTCCCGAGTACAGTTATAGAGGCTAAAACGTTGTGTAGTTTTAAAAATAGGCTAGATAAATATATGAGTGGGTGCGGGTGGGTGTGAGTTGTACCTGACTAGTTTGTGCTACTAGGTCAGATGCCGTGCTCCTTCCTTAAGTGAATGTAACCTGACCTGGCTGGGTCGGGGGCATTGGCTTAAGCCGTTGGAGATTTGGACCTGCCTCGCATGGGCCAGTAGGCCTGCTGCAGTGTTCCTTCTTTCTTATGTTCTTATGTTCTTGGGTATCTTTATTGAGGAAACGTTTCGCCACACAGTGGCGAAACGAAGCTTCCTCTATGCACATATGCTGTATTCTATTCAAGATTGATGGACTTACAACATCGACTCAAGATTGAGGGACTGACCACCTCAAACTCCTCCTGTTCTTCACGATTCTCCTTTCTATGGACTGATGAAACCACTGTGTGGAGAAACGTTTCCTCAATAAAGATACCCAAGTGTTGCATATGTGTCTAATTTACCACCAGTTAAGGCACTGACCTCCTTCTATCAAGGCTCAAGGGCAGATTACCTCTAAACCTCTCCACTTTTATTGTCTCATAAGAACATAATAACTTAAGATATTCTGGGCAGGTTAAATAACGTGTTGAGACTAACCAAGACAGGACTCGGAGCAATAGTGAATAAAAAGACACAATACCATGACTCGAATAATGCACAAATAATCTGCACACAAAAGAACGAAACTTATGACAACGTTTTGGTCCGACTTGTACCATTAACGAGTTAATGGTATCGTAGCAATGGGTTCAAGTTGGAAAAAAGTTAAGTTTAGAAAGAATATAACTGTATATTAGTGGAGCAAACACCTGAGTAACGTCACTGAGGCGAGAATCTTGGGTGACTTTAAACGTAGGTTGGACAGGTACATGAGTGGGCACTAGTTGGACCAGCCTAGCATAGGCCATAGGCCTGCTACACACACACACACACACACACACACTCGGAATGTCATTCCGAGAGAGGCTGCGGCAGGTGACAAACCCGCACTGCGCTAGTCTGAGAAAACTTCCCCTCACTCCTACAGTTGCTGTCTGGCAATTTTGCATAGCTCCTGATGATGCACTGAGAAGTGTGAAAGTACTTGAGCTAAAGATTTCCACCCCCCGCGGCTTGTCTTACATTGTTAACGTTATTTGCTAGAACTCCTCTTTTCTGCAATTTTGCAAGCTCCTGATGATGTGTTGATTGCAACACGAAAGGCCTAGAGCTATCATTCTACTCCCCGTGGTTGTTTTGCATATATATATATATATATATATATATATATATATATATATATATATATATATATATATATATATATATGAGCAATGCAGTCAGTTTTAATATAAGCATCACAGTGAATTGTTTATCAAACAACACAATAATATCCATTAAGAGACCAAATTGTTTAACCAATTTAGAAGACCGGAAAGTTGAATCTCGGTGGATTATAGTTTTCTATACTGCATAAATATTTATACTCCCATGATGTTCAATGAATTATATTTCATGACTTCTCCTTTGGTATTCCCGAATCTTCGTCAATTGGGACTCCAGGTTCACCATCTGTATTATAAATAGCGCTGTGACCTTCTTTAGTGTGGTGAAACGTCAATAACTGTCGTATTTCAAGCAATCTTATCAGAAATTCCATAGCCAACAACACACCGGTTTAATGTGGGAGAATGTGACCGATAAATAATTGGTAAGACACATAGGCAACAGCTAGGCATCTTTATTCCGAAACGTATCGCCTACACAGTAGGCTTCTTCAGTCGAGTACAGAAAGTAGACATGAGCAGTAGAGATGTGAAGATGTAATTAGTCCATCACCCTTAAAGACGTAGATTTGAGGTGGTCAGTCCCTCAGCCTGGAGAAGAGTTCTGTAGACCATTTTGATATTCGATAAATAATTACAATAGTAAAAAATGTAGAAACTTAGTAGATAACGATTGATAAATGTATATAGTGTACAGGCCAATATTGTTACCTGAGGTGTGTTGTGTTAGCTAGTTACCAGTTGTCAAAGGCACCCGTCGATAGACACTTGGTCTGTTAAGATATATGTGAGAGAAAGAGAGAGAGAGAGAGAGAGAGAGAGAGAGAGAGAGAGAGAGAGAGAGAGAGAGAGAGAGAGAAAGGTATGGTAGGCTCAAGGAAACACTAATAAAAACAGCTACAACTTTACATCTTCCATTCTTCATCGTGTATCTACTAGTTATGAGTGAGATGGATTCTAGATGGACCTGCCTTCTTCCACTATTGGATCTCGTCCCCTACGTCTTGGAGAACTTCCACCTCACCTTCGACAGTATTTACGACTCCGTTCTCATGCTTCAGCTTCATATCGTTCCAGACCATGGAGCTGAACTCTTCTCCAGGCTGAGGGACTGACCACCTCAAATACATCCTCTTTATTTCTTCTGTTCCCTTTGAATTTAACTGAAGAAGCCTACTGTGTAGGCGAAAGGTTTCATCAATAAAGATACCCAACTGTTGTACATGTGTCTTAATTGTTTACTGTCAAGGTGTAAGTGCTATATCTGCACCAGCCAACTTATCACACGATAACAAATCCCAAAACACACTAACCCAAGTTATATTGGTAAAAAAAAAAAAAAGTTTGTGTTATCAAACGTGCGTTGAGGATAACCTTATCGTCACGCACTACCCTGGTGGGTCCACAAGGATGGTTTTCTTACATGTTCTCAAGAGCAGACTTTGCATTTCCTTTCATAACATTTCTCGAACTGTTATCTTACATAGTCAAGGCTAATTCTGGAGTCTAGTGTTCCACTCATCTACAACTCTACTGACATGCCACTGCTTTCTTTTGAGGTGGTTAGTCCCTCAGCCTGGAGAAGTTTTGTTCCATACTATGGGGCAAAACTTCTCCACTGCTTTCTTTACACAAATAACTAGCACATAGAAGGACACTTATGACATTTCAGTCCGACTTGTACCATTAATTAAAGATTCCCATATGTTACACAAGTCTTATTCTTCAACATGTTGGTTTTCTTAATTTATCACACCACTAACTAGGTCAAGGCTAACCGAAACGTTGTCATATGTGCGGGTTATTTGTGTATTGTTCCTGGAGTTTACCTGGAGAGAGTTCCAGGGGTCAACGCCCCTGCGGCCCGGTCTGTGACCAGGCCTCATGTTGGATCAGAGCCTGATCAACCAGGCTGTTACTGCTGGCCGCACGCAGTCCAACGTACGAACCACAGCCTGGCTGGTCAGGCACCGACTTTAGGTGCCTGTCCAGTGCCTCCTTGAAGACAGCCAGGGGTCCATTGGTAATCCCCCTTATGTATGCTGGGAGGCAGTTGAACAGTCTTGGGCTCCTGACACTTATTGTGTTGTCTCTCAACGTGCTAGTGGCACCCCTGCTTTTCATTGGGGGATGTTACATCGTCTGCAGAGTCTTTTGCTTTCGTAGGGAGTGACACTCGTGTGCAAGTTTGGTACTAATCCCTCTAGGATTTTCCAAGTGTATATAATAATGTATCTCTCCCGCCTGCGTTCCAGGGAGTACAGGTTTAGGAACTTCAAGCGTTCCCAATAATTGAGGTGGTTTATTGCAGTTATGCGTGCCGTGAAAGTTCTCTGCACATTTTCTAGGTCAGCAATTTCACCTGCCTTGAAAGGTGCAGTTAGTGTGCAGCAATATTCCAGCCTAGATAGAACAAGCGACCTGAAAAGTGTCAACATGGGCTTGACATCCCTGGTTTTAAAGGTTCTCATTATCCATCCTGTCATTTTTCTGGCAGATGCGATTGCTACAGTGTTATGGTCCTTGAAGGTGAGATCCTCTGTCATGATCACTCCCAGGTCTTTGACATTATTTTTTCGCTCTATTGTGTGGTTGGAATTAGTTTTATACTCCGATGAGATTTTAATTTTCTCACGTTTTCCATATCTGAGTAATTGAAATTTCTCATCGTTGAACTTCATATTGTTTTCTGCAGCCCATTTAAAGATTTGGTTTATGTCTGCTTGGAGTCTTGCAGTGTCTTCAACGGTGGACACTGTCATGCAGATTCGGGTGTCATCTGCAAAGGAAGACACAGCACTGTGGCTGATATCCCTGTCTATGTCCGATATAAGGATGAGGAATAGGATGGGAGCAAGTACTGTGCCTTGTGGAACAGAGCTTTTCACCGTAGCCGCCTCAGACTTTACTCTGTTGACTACTATTCTTTGTGTTCTACTTGTTAGGAAATTATAGATCCATCTACGGTATTGTGACTATTCTTCACTGCTTTCTAATTTTGTTCTAAAATTATATATGTCCCATTTGAATCCATATTTTTTTCGAGTTCTGTCTGATAAAGTATGTTTAGTAGCCTCATAATTTTGTTATGGTTGTGACCAGAGGATGCCACCAAGAATGCTTACCCACCTCATAATGAGTCCATGGTTGGGTTTGTGACCAGTGGAAACCCCACGGTCTTGTTTTACTCTGGGTGAAGCCTCAGCACTGAGAGGGCTTCCTTGTAGCTGCAGTTGTATGCACATAACTGAGACAATGGAGGTTACCCACTGCAGAGTAGAGGTTGCAGCTACCCTGGCTCTCAGGCTCTGTAAGCGATGAAATGTTATGGTGATACCGACATGTGGAAAAACACACTTATGTACAGTTCAGGACATTTATTAAAGGAGACGTTTCGCCCCGAGTGGCTCCTTCAGTCCTAATACAGAGATAACTAAGGAAACGCGTATATATATAATGGCGTTTTCTTAGTTTTCTCTGTATTAGGACTGAAGAAGCCACTCGTGGCGAAACGTTTCCTTTTTCCACACTATAAACGATATGTTTTGGTCACCGTATTACAGAATGGATATAAATGCTCTGGAAAACGTACAAAGGAGGATGACAAAGTTGATCCTATGTATCAGAAATCTTCCCTATGAGGATAGACTGAGGACCCTGAATCTGCACTCTCTAGAAAGGCGTAGAATTAGGGGGATATGATTGAGGTGTATAAATGGAAAACAGGAATAAATAAAGGGGATGTAAATAGCGTGCTGAAAAATATCTAGTATTGACAGGACTCGCAGCAATGGCTTTAAGTTGGATAAATTCAGATTCAGGAAGGATATAGGAAAGCATTGGTTTGGTAATAGATTTGTGGATGAGTGGAACAAACTCCCGATTACAGTTATAGATGCTAAAACGTTGTGTGGTTTTAAAAATAGGCTAGATAAATATATGAGTGGGTGCGGGTGGGTGTGAGTTGGTCCTGACTAGCTTGTGCTACTAGGTCAGATGCCGTGCTCCTTCCTTAAGTGAATGTAATCTGACCTGGCTGGGTCGGGGCATTGGCTTAAGCCGGTGGGAGACTTGGACTTGCCTCGCATGGGCCAGTAGGCCTGCTGCAGTGTTCCTTCTTTCTTATGTTCTTATTCACAGGAGAGCGCTAGACTCTTAGGGCCATACATTACATGGGGAATACGAGGTAATCAGGGTTGGATGGAAGGAAGGAAGGGTTTCTCCAATTCCTTGGATCAAGAGCTCCTCACAGGCATGAAGGCACCCCGCTTGAAGGAGGGAGAGGTTTGGGTTGTTGGTGGGGATGATTGGGGGGGGGGATATTGTCGGGGGTACGGGAGGGGAGAAAGGTGATATGTGAACTGGCTTTACCTGACCCAGCGCTTGCTCTACGGTCACTGACCTCTCTAGCACTGTGTTAGCTCTCTCTCTCTCTCTCTCTCTCTCTCTCTCTCTCTCTCTCTCTCTCTCTCTCTCTCTCTCTCTCTCTCTCTCTCTCTCTCTCTCTCTCTCTCACACACAGCAAAGTGATAGAGGCAGGATCCAAACAAAGGTTTAAGAATAGGTATGATAAGGCTCAAACCATGAGAGTGAAACCAGTAGCGGCCAACGGAGAGGCCGGAGCCAAAAGCTGAGACTCGACCCCTGCGTACACAAATAGGTGAATACTTAAACACACACACACACACACACATACACACACACACACACACACACACATATATACACACACACACACACACACACAGATAGACAAACTGGAAACAGATGAGTCATTGTACTGTAGTGCAAATTCAGTACACAGCTTCAAGCGTCACTGAAGCTTAAATCTTGTGAAATTTTAAAAATAGGTTAGATAAATACATGAGTGGATGTGGGTGGGTGTGAGTTGGACCTGCCTCGCATGGGCCAGTAGGCCTACTGTAATAACACCCAATGTAACAATGCACGTTTCAGTGTACATACATTATGAGAGACACACCTCGGTGTATATGTAGTGAGAGATACATTTCTCACTTTATAAACACTGAAAGACATACACTGCGCATACAGTATACACTGGGAGAGATATACTTATCAGCGATGGACTGATTGCATCGACTCAAGGCTGAGGGACTGATTACCCCAAACTTCTGTTCTTCACCATTCTCCTTTGTATGGACTGATGAAGCCACTGTGTGGCGAAACGTTAGCTCATTAAAGATACCTAAGTGTTGCATATGTGTCTAATTTATCAAGTTGTCGGTTCTCTGAACCTTTCAACTACAGTGTATATATACTGAGAGAGATGCACCTCTCAGCGTATATACACTGAGAGACACTTCTCAGTGTGTGTATATACACTGAGACACTTCTCAGTGTGTGTATATACACTGAGAGACTTCTCAATGTGTGTATATACACTGAGAGACACTTCTCAGTGTGTGTATATACACTGAGAGACTTTTCAGTGTGTGTATATACACTGAGAGACACTTATCAGTGTGTGTATATACACTGAGAGACTTTTCAGTGTGTGTATATACACTGAGAGACACTTATCAGTGTGTGTATATACACTGACGGGAAATGAGACAATGGTCTGTTTATTCTTGTCATTATGTATACGTTATTTCCGGTCTCGTGTGGGGAAAACCTCAACCCAAGCCAAGTAACGTCCTGAAATTAAAGAAAAGACACACGTTCCAGGGCAAACTTTTATTGAAACAACGTTTCGCCCTGTGTAGAGCTTTATCAAATAGTGATAAAGCTCTACACTGAGCGAAACCTTGCCCCAGTAAAATCCTGTTCTGCATAGAGGGTCTTTTCTTCACTTCCCCGTCTCATTAAAACTCTGCTCTGCACATCGCACTTTTTCTTCGGTACTGCTGGCGCGAAGACATTTGGATGCGCTTGGTAAAGTCGGAGACAGCGGTGGAAGGCACCTGACGTGAGGTGCAGCAGAAGCACAGGTGAGGCGAGGTGAACGATCAGGTGTGTCATGGGGAAGGGCCACCTGTGTTACCTGTTGCTCGGTACTTGCAACAACAGACTCAACTATCCACAAGTGGCATTGACAACTGCCAACTAACACACACACTGGAAGAAAAAATGACTAGGGGTGATATGATAACGTACAAAATATTGAGAGGAATTGATAGGATGGACAAAGATAGATTGTTTATTAGATGGGAAACAGAAAAAAAAGAGGGAACAGCTAGAGGTTGAAAACACAGATGAGTCACAGGGACGTTAAAGTAGCCAGGAAGTGAAACGACCTTGAGAATGAAATGGTAGAGGTAGGATCCACACATTGATTTAAGAAAATGTACGATAGAGCTCTCGAAGCCAGGAGAAAGTGAACCTAGAAGCAACTAGCAAAGAGGCGGGACCAGGAGCTAAGACTCAACCCCTGCTGATACAGTCACATCAGTCAATGTTCACAGAAGAAATGAAACCATCGAAGGAACTTAACAGTGTTTAAGATTGACTACAATTACATAAGAAGGGCTAGCAAATGCAGAGTAATGGATATAGAAAATGGAGTAGGGAGACAGAACGATGCATATCACATGGAGGGAGAAGAACATACGCCATACAGAGATTACAAAAGAGAACTAACCAAGAAGTCAACATATCACCAAACTCTCTTATAAGTCGAATAATACCATCACCGTACGTCAAGCTAGCGAATTTGAGAGTGACATTGAGGAATGCAAATAAAGAGGCACTTAGAACAATTTACACAACCTATAATTGACCAGTCCTTGAGTTCGCTGCACCTGCATGGAGGTCACACCTAATAATATACAAAGAAAATAGAACAGATCACACGTTTGTAACAAGGTTGGTAAAGGAGCTTAGCACACAAAAAAAATATGAAAAAAAAGAGTACAGGAACTGAAACTTGCGACTTCAGAAACAAGGAGAGAGAGAAGTGATTGCGACATCATAAAGACTCGGTATTATATACCATTCATGTACAATAAGAGGCAGGCCCAATATCTGGATCTGAATTCAACAAGGTAATTAAAAAAAGTTCATTATAATTATACACATTAATCAGAACCAGGACTGGTAGAACTCTACATGGGGATAATTTGTAACTGGGTGGTAGGACGTCCGGCTCACATCCAAGCAAACATGGGTTCGTTCCTAAGGCGAGGTGAGACGTATGGGCCCGTCTAGATACAGCTGCTGCCCCACTTTAGTTATGGGTTGCATCCTGGGGAAGAGCATGGTGGTACCCTAACGAAAATAAGCCATACTGCTTGGCTTTTTTGGATGAATGTAGATTTATAAATGATAATGCTAAGCACTGGTTAGGCAATGGAGTTAATAACCCTCTAGAGTTAGTAATCTTAGAATTTATTTATTAATCATCATCTTCTAAGCAGTTAGTTTCGCCAGGTCATTGTTTGCGTGGCAATAGCAGACGTGTGGTCAGGGAGACAGGCACGAGGGTGCCACTTCACATGTACACTCCCGCCTCACCAACACCTGACAACACGCACACCTTTATACATGTGTGTGTGTGCGTGTGTGGGTGAGTGAGTGTGTGTGTGTACTCACCTATTTGTCGTTGCAGGGGTCGATTTACAGCTCCTGACCCCGCGTGTGTGTGTGTGTGTGTGTGGTCAGCACAGTAGTAGGACTCAACCTGTATGATTTCCTTTAAGGAAGGAGTTGAATGTTCACTCATCCAGCTTCACCACCACTGTCATCAACTCCACCTCCACCATCACCACCATTGACATCACTACCACCATCATCACCTCCCATGCTACGCCTTATGCCCCTGAACCATCCCACTCCATGGTACCATGGCCGCCATCCACCAAGCCAGGTCTGATCAGCAAGGGCAGGAATATCAGGCTCCTGATGAAGGGGCGTGGATCTCCTAAGAACATAAGAATCTAGGAACACTGCAGCAGGCCTACTGGCCCAAACTAGGCAAGTCCTTCTCTAAACCAACCATTCCCACCCACCCACTCGTCCAACCTTTTCCCAAAGAAATAATAATAATAATAATAATAATAATAATAATAATAATAATAATAATAATAATAATAATAATAATAATAATAATAATAATAATAAGTAATAATAATAATAATAATAGGTTCAGTAGCTCAGGCAGAGAAGTGTGAAACTCCTGACATAGATAGGTGTGGGAGAGACTAGTACAGGATGAAGAATGAGTTCGGTGGAGGATGGGGATAGTTCGAGGCTAACCTGAGGTGGAAGATATGTAGCGAAGAGATAAAGATGGAAGGGAGTAAGTGGAGGGTGAGGTCGTGCTCCAGGGATCAAATAAAAAATGTATTTTAGGTAAAAGGACACAAGTGCAACTAATGCTACATTTTATCGTGGCAACGTTTTGCTTGAAAGCTCCTGGAGAGCGAAACGTTGCCGCAATGTCACATTAGTTGTATTTGTGTCCTTTTACCTAACATATTGTCGGTAATTCTATCAACATTATTAAAAAAAATGTATATTTATTATTGATGTTACTAACATATAACATTAAACTAAAATATTTTATACAAAAGCCCCCCCAAAAAAAACAAAATATTTCAAGACAATAGCACCCTCCTCCTAGAGGAAACCTCACAATAACACCCTCCTCCTAGAAGAAACCTCACAATAGCACCCTCCTCCTAGAGGAAACCTCACAATAGCACCCTCCTCCTAGAGGAAGCCTCACAATAGCACCCTCCTCCTAGAGGAAGCCTCACAATAGCACCCTCCTCCTAGAAGAAACCTCACAATAACACCCTCCTCCTAGAGGAAGCATCACAATAGCACCCTCCTCCTAGAGGAAGCCTCACAATAGCACCCTCCTCCTAGAGGAAGCCTCACAATAGCACCCTCCTCCAAGAGGTAGCCTCACAATAACACCCTCCTCCTAGAGGAAACCTCACAATAACACCCTCCTCCTAGAGGAAACCTCACAATAGCACCCTCCTCCTAGAGGAAGCCTCACAATAGCACCCTCCTCTTAGAGGAAGCCTCACAATAGCACCCTCCTCCTAGAGGAAGCCTCACAATAGCACCCTCCTCTTAGAGGAAGCCTCACAATAGCACCTTCCTCTTAGAGGAAGCCTCACAATAGCACCCTCCTCTTAGAGGAAGCCTCACAATAGCACCCTCCTCTTAGAGGAAGCCTCACAATAGCACCCTCCTCTTAGAGGAAGCCTCACAATAGCACCCTCCTCTTAGAGGAAACCTCACAATAACACCCTCCTCCTAGAGGAAACCTCACAATAGCACCCTCCTCCTAGAGGAAGCCTCACAATAGCACCCTCCTCTTAGAGGAAGCCTCACAATAGCACCCTCCTCCTAGAGGAAACCTCACAATAACACCCTCCTCCTAGAGGAAACCTCACAATAACACCCTCCTCCTAGAGGAAACCTCACAATAACACCCTCCTCCTAGAGGAAACCTCACAATAGCACCCTCCTCCTAGAGGAAACCTCACAATAACACCCTCCTCCTAGAGAAAACCTCACAATAACACCCTCCTCCTAGAGGCAGCCTCACAATAACACCCTCCTCCTAGAGGAAACCTCACAATAACACCCTCCTCCTAGAGGCAGCCTCACAATAACACCCTCCTCCTAGAGGAAGCCTCACAATAACACCCTCCTCCTAGAGGAAGCCTCACAATAGCACCCTCCTCCTAGAAGAAACCTCACAATAGCACCCTCCTCCTAGAGGAAGCCTCACAATAGCACCCTCCTCCTAGAGGAAGCCTCACAATAGCACCCTCCTCCTAGAGGAAACCTCACAATAGCACCCTCCTCCTAGAGGAAGCCTCACAATAGCACCCTCCTCCTAGAGGAAGCCTCACAATAGCACCCTCCTCCTAGAGGAAGCCATACAGGTCGATCCCTACTAGCAGTTTTATACTCAGCATAAATCATTGTCCTTGCTAGTAATGCAACATTATTCTTTATAGCGTATGTATTATTCCTCGTACGACTGTTGGTCGTAAATTCTTTCAGTCGTTTTGGATTAAGCTCACGTTTGAGCCAAGGCTCCATGGGACCTGCAAGCAAGACCTTATAGGACGTAGAACCAGATACTTCAGGAGAGGCAGTGTTATAATTCTGGACATTGGGGAGGTCACTGAATGTATCAGAATAGCATTGCATAGCTAGCTCAAACTAGGCAGGTCCGATTTATAATTATTTTCATTCTACTGTCTGTTTAATTTTAGGAGAAACTTTTCATAATATTTGCTTCAATGACGATTTTTGAAGTTTATTACTCCTATTTACAACTGTACTGCCAATTCTATACTTATGTATGTAAGTATTTGCTCACTGTTAACCCAGATAGAAACAGAAACTTGGAAGTTTGATTGATCTGTACATTTTGACCCCCTTCTGGGTGTCAAAATACACAAGCTCGATCAATCAATCTTCTGAGTTTCTGTTTCCCTGTGGGTTAATACTGAACACTGAGGAGGTGTTGATTCACCGGGAATTCTCCCGGCCCGGGTCTTTACCAGATGGCGACCCGGCTCCAGCTCCCTGGTGTGGGAGTGTCAGAGACCTGTCTCCCATGGGAGGGGATACCCCTCATCAGCGGGACCAACTGGACCCAGGCCTAGCCACATTCCCCACCAGCACAAGGCATGGAGGTAGATAAATACTAGGCCTCTCTGGTCTGCCACCTTCCCTAACGGGAAGGGCAGGCTTACGAGCCGCAGATAGTAGCAAGCTCCAGCCTTGGCACCTACCCTGCCCTAGAAGGGCTGGGCATGGTGATCGACCGAACACAGATTAGTGTTCATTACATTTTAGTTATTCATGTAAGTATTTATTTAAGTTTCCATATATACTATGCAAATATTTTTTTTTTAACAATGGTCTTAAAAGTACACAGATGCTACAGGAACATAAAGAGTAAATTTATGTAAATTTAACCGAAGAAACCCTTGTGTTACCGCAGTCTCCCAATGGTACTTCTTGTTTTCAATTTACAAAATTATTTATATTTTCAACATTTTATTTATATTCCTTATACTACTATATATGTATTTCACCCATCCGTATATCGTGCTTAAAAATATCACCATTCATTCTATACATCAATAAAGAAAAGATAACTTACTTACCTGTAAGAATATGCTACCAAGACAGTGTATACTGCAGTAATTGCTCTTAAAAACATCCTCTTGCATCCAACCATTCAAAGAGTTCTCTTTTGGTTAGATACCTCACCCACCTTATTCATGTTCTCTGTATTAATACCTCTCTTAGATTTATACATGTTAATTATATTCAGGGCCCTTAACTTACGAAATCGTAATGACATGATTGGAGACAAGAACTGCGCTACATGATAGACTTCAGACCTCTGCCAACAGAATTCTCAAGTCACCATACCTTTTATTATCGTGTCTCTTTACTGAAGGTGTCTTCATGACGAAGTGTACATTAGCAGGACATAAAAATGTTTAAGCAAAACATGAAAAGAAATATGTAATGATATAATATTATTATATTTATGTGAGGTATCAAAACGACATAGATGAGGGAATAAATAGCAACATAAGTAAATCTGCTGATGACACCAAAATAGGCCGTCCAATTCATTCAAATGAGGACATTAGAGCACTCCAGGATGATTTGAATAGACTGATGCAGTGGTCGGAGAAGTGGCAGATGCAGTTTAATGTAAGCAAATGCAAAGTTCTAAATGTTGGGCAGGACAATAACCATGCCACATATAAGCTGAATAATATAGATCTTATTACTTGTGATTACGAGAAGGATTTAGGAGTTCTGGTTAGTAGTAATCTGAAGCCAAGACAAGAGTGCATAAGTGTTCGCAATAAAGCTAACAGAATCTTTGGCTTCATATCAAGAAGTATAAATAATAGAAGTCCTCAGGTTGTTCTTCAACTCTATATATCCTTGGTTAGGCCTCATTTAGATTATGCTGCACAGTTTTGGTCACCGTATTACAGAATGGATATAAATGCACTGGAAAACGTACAGAGGAGGATGACAAAGTTGATCCCATGTATCAGAAATCTTCCCTATGAGGATAGACTGAGGGCCCTGAATCTGCACTCTCTAGAAAGGCGTAGAATTAGGGGGGATGTGATTGAGGTGTATAAATGGAAAACAGGAATAAATAAAGGGGATGTAAATAGCGTGCTGAAAATATCCAGCCAAGACAGGACTCGCAGCAATGGTTTCAAGTTGGAAAAGTTTAGAATCAGGAAGGATATAGGAAAGCACTGGTTTGGTAATAGAGTTGTGGATGAGTGGAACAAACTCTCGAGTACCGTCATAGAAGCTAAGACGTTGTGTAGTTTTAAAAATAGGTTAGATAAATACATGAGTGGGTGTGGGTGGGTGTGAGTTTGGACCTGACTAGCTTGTACTACCAGGTCAGTTGCCGTACTAATTCCTTAAGTGGTAGTGACCTGACTACCTGGAGACGGTAGCTCCAGGTGGTCGGGTAGATAATTATATAAGTGGGTGCGGTTGGGTGTGAGTTGGTCCTGACTAGCTTGTGCTACTAGGTCAGATGCAGTGCTCCTTCCTTAAGTGAATGTAACCTGACCTGGCTGGGTCGGGGCATTGGCTTAAGCCTGTTGGAGACTTGGACCTGCCTCGCATGGGCCAGTAGGCCTGCTGCAGTGTTCCTTCTTTCTTATGTTCTTTTCCTTATCTAACCAACAGAAGATAATGATGAGATAATATCGTTACATATGGTTCGTTACATATGGTTTAAGGGGCATGTACGTTAGGTTAGGTTAAGTTATACCATGAATTAAGGAAAGATCCTAGACTTCGCCTTACGAAACAGAAGCGCTAAACCTACTAGGGTCATACAGCGTTGCACGTATGGAGTGAACATGATCCCAGGACCGAAACGTTTCTATAATAAAATGTCCTTAATATTGGCTCGTGTGTCTTTAACCACAGTCTGTCACTGTAAACAAACCATGGAATGGGTGCGGTTTGAACCCATGGCAAGTGAGTCTTGAAACCCCAGGCCAGTGCGTTAACCACTCTCACTGTAAGTTGGACCTACCCAGTATGGGCCAGCAAGCCTGTTGCACTGTTCCTCTTTTATGTTATTATTAGTTTGTGAATATTTATGTTACCCTTCTTTCAAGTAGGAGGAAAACTGTGGAAAGTTGCCTTTCAGTTTTCTAGAGACTACGTTATATGTTAAGAAAAAGACCAGTCAAAATTAAAACTACAATTGTCTAATAGAAACTCCATTTGGAAACAAATAATTTCGAATTATCAGCCTCAACTGAGTAGACTTTGTTGAAACTAAGACATACAGCGACTTTAGTTTTCCTTTCCAAAGTAAGTTTCCATTGGAATTTACCAATGTGCTTGTTTTGGGTACAGCTTCCTTAAATACCCCGACTCATTCCGGGAGGATATTGTGGGACACCATAATTGAAAAACAAATATTCGGCATGGCAACAACCAACGCCAAATTCCTCCCCCAATCCCCAGCACCTCCCCAACCCCCCAAATGTTGGAGAGGTGGAGGTGGTGGTGCTCTGGCAAGCTGTAGGAACCTGTTCCTCTCCCCTCCCACATACACTCTCATACACCGTCACCTTTTTTGGTGGCCCCTATGGTTGCGTCTGGATAGCAACCGGACCCTAGGTTGCCTCGATAGGAACACACCATCTATATGCATCACAGTTGAATTACATATATACATATACCTAGACAGGTGGTTGGAGTAGCAGGGGTTCGTGATAGCGAAGGTTGCTGGACTAGTCAAACCAGTAAGGCTGTCATGAGAAACGCGCCTGCGTTATAATGACCTCACCACGTGATACCCGGCAACGTACCCAGGATTATACCTAGGTGAAGTTATATCAAGTCATTCATTACTTGTCTCCTGTTACTCAGGGACCCTGGCTACTGAAAAAGATGGGAGGATAAACAACACATCGCGTCTATGAAGGCTAGAACTGTGGACTTTCTCCTGAGAGGGCTCCCTCATCCTGTCTACTACGTTGTGCTAGCTTTGACCAGCTTAACCTGCACAACACCAGTAGCATATGACGTCTTAAGTCATGTGTCGTAAGTTGACACCAATATCACATGATGTGATCTTTAATACTTTAATGTTATATAAGGTGGACCGGTAAGCCAGTGGTAGGACTCGGTCACATGACCTAAAGCTCCGGTTAGTAGATCTTATGACTAAAACCCGTGTCAGGGAACACGTGTCCAGTTTCCTCACCCAGGGTGAGCACTCAGGAACTCCTCAGGTTGTAGTCAGGTAGAGAGAAGACCAGCCTAAAGCGCTTCAGCTCTGCGAGAAACTCTTTATACAGCAGCGTATCTCCCTAATATATACACTTCGGAGAATAAATTTCAGGCAACGTTTCAGTCAGTCTTGGACCATTATCAAGACATTAAAAGTTCGTGCTGCAAAGTTCCCTATCTAGAGTGTGGGTTAGTTGTGAATTCTCCCAACCACAGTATTGTGATGGGAATAAATAGTTTTGTAAACTGTTTATTCATATCATATCCTATTTCCGTATTCCGGCTTCTATATGTACTTACTCTACCTGTATTCGTTTGTTTTGGCCTTTTATCTCTCTGAAAAAAAGGCAACAAGCTCTAAACAGCATACTTATGTCTACCTGGAGGGCATTCCGGGGGTCAACGCCCCCGCGGCCCGGTCTATGACCAGGCCTCCTGGTGGATCAGGACCTGATCAACGAGGCTGTTACTGCTGGCTGCACGTAGTCCAACGTACGAACCACAGCCTGCCTATAAAAATACAAAGAAGGCCATAATTTAAATAATTTCAAGTTGCCTTGTAACTTCGGCTTACAACTGAAGGATCCGGGATTTATCCGGGGCGGATGGAGATTGGGCATTTTTTTCTGCATTTGTTACCTCTGTTCACCTACGTAGAAGTAAGCAGGTATCTTGGTGTTAGCCGACTGTTGTGAGTGGCATCCTGGAAATGATCAGGGATAGGGCAAAATCCCCCATGGGACATAGCCCCATCTCCTGCAGGACAGTCCACCCCCTGATGAAAACCCCATGGGACACTCCTCCCCCACCCCTACATCTAGAACAAATAAACCAAAGCTTAACCTAACTTAATCTAATCGAACCTAACTTAATCTAATCGAACCTAACTTAATCTAATCGAACCTAACTTAATCTAATCGAACCTAACCTAATCGAACTAATCTAATCGAAGCCAATCTAATCGAAGCTAACCTACGTACTGTTGACAATGGTATTTAATTCTAAGGGTGTTGTTACCTGAGGCCGGGATGCAGGATAATGTTATATAACATCGTGACTGGTAATAACGCTTGAGGTTGGCCTGTAAAAACATGACTAGTAATTAAAGCCACCTCGTTATTTGCCCTCATTGTTGGAGGAAATGATGTTGGGAAGTGCAGCAGATGTATGCCAAGCACAGGACGGCGTTTTACGACCTGCCACGAGTTCAATCCCCACCCGTGGTATGGTTTGTTTGCAATCTAGTCATTACGATTTCATGAGTCATTTGGGGATCTTTATTGAGGAAACGTTTCGCCAACCAGCGGACCCGAACATATTGACTCCAGGCTGAGGGACTGATTACCTCAACTCCTCCTCATCTTCAATATCTGTATTAGACTGAAGAAGCCACTGCCTGGCGGAACGTTCCTCCACTAAAGATGCTGCACAAGTTTCTCATTCGTATACCTGTCTAACCTAGTTTTAAATATATTCAAGGTTCTCGCTTCACTGGAAGCTGGACGATGCAAAGGGGCTCTCAATCCAAGGAAATGGAGTGCTTCTCCCCTTCCTGAATCAAATTTGATTACAACTAATTCCCCAGGAGCTGTATTACTCAGACTTGTTTAGACATTTTCTGATACCGAAAAGACTGTAATTAAGACATGCGTAGCACTAGGATATTTTTGATTAAGGAAACGTTTCTCTCACAACAACAACAACAATACTAATAATAACAATAGAGGTGAGGAGAGCTTTAAGGAGAACTTTTTCAAATCAAAACTTTAGAAACTGTAGAGCGAAACGTTGTTCCACTAAAGGTTCTACTACAAGTGTCTCTTGTATTCAAGACTAAATATTGTGTGTAGAGAGTGCAGGCTGAGTGATATCTGAGCCTAGAGTGGCAAGTAAACCTCACACTCGGGTACGTTGCCTCAACATACAAAATCAATGCACAGTTCTACTCAGTATATGAATATGGTGAATAGAAATGGTATCAAATATAATATATAATTATATATATATATACATATATATATATTGTATATACATATATATGTAGTTCTACTGTCTAGTTATGTCCTTGAATTTGTATTGATAAAGCCACTGGAGGGCGAAACGTCTACAATAAAGATACCCAGATGTTGCAAATGTGTCTAATTTTCATCTTGTTGAATACTGAAGTGAACGATGATGGTGGGGCAGCCTAGTTACCAGGCTCGAATGATGATGGTGGGGGCAGCCTAGTTACCAGGCTCGAATGATGATGGTGGGGGCAGCCTAGTTACTAGGCTCGAATGATGATGGTGGGGTAGCTTAGTTACCAGGCTCGAATGATGATGGTGAGGGTAGCTTAGTTACCAGGCTGGAATGAGAAAAGGTAGCCAGACAGCTTCTTTAATTCCTGATTAAAACTCATGGAATGTGTTTGCTGGGATCGACTCTTGGCTGCTGGACCCACAATTTTACGCGTAGTCGACCCCACTTAATGGTTTTTGGGCTCTTGTGCCTTATCGTACCTAGTCTTAAAACCGTGTATAGAGTTTGCCTTCACAACTTTTGTATGCATGTCATTACACTTCTTTACTACCATGTGATGGAATAATTAATTCCAACGACCTTATGGATCATCTATGATTTCAGCTTTCATGTCCCCTAGTTGTTGTTCCTCGCCTTTTAAACATTTTTGTCCAAGTCAGTTCCTCTGAGTATCTTTCATGTCGTACTCATGTCTCTCCAGGGTCTCCGGCTTTAGTATCTTGTCTCAGAAAATCTAAAAACAAAACAAAATGAATTTAATTTCGACGATTTTAAATTTAAGAAAAAACATAAAAAAAAAATTGTTGTGTTAACAGAGTTGTCTATGAGTGGACTAAGCAGCAGAATAGTGTTATTAAAGTCAATACTCCGGGAATTTTTTCCACCTTATCAGCTGTGACAAGAGAGATAACGTGTAAGTAAACAACTCAGAAAGAGGCGTTGTTGTTGTTGTTGATGTTGGTGTTCTTCTTCTTGTTCTTCTTCTTATCATTATTTTATTTTTAAAACATCGACCGTTTCCCACCGAGGCAGGGTGACCCGAAAAAGAAGAAACACTTTCATCATCACTCACTCCATCACTGATGTCTTGCCAGAGGCGTGCTGCAGTGCTCCCAAAACTGCCAAACTTGGAGTTGGTTCGTATCCACCCCTCCTTCAGAGCGCAGGCACTGTGCTTTCCACCTCCAGGACTCAAGTCCGGTTAACCGGTTTCTCTGAATATTTTCATAAATGTTACCTTGTAATTGCTGTTGTTATTATTATTATGTTTCTGCTCAGATGATCTGACACTTATGTTATCAATAGACCAACATAAAACGCTACCTTAGCGTCTGTTCTTATCTCCCGACCCATTATACTTAGCATCTTGTGGAATTACCAGACATTGGGTTGTCATTTTGGTATCACGTTTTCTCCAAGTCTGGCAGTTTTGGGGGCAATGCCTTGCTGTGCTTCTGTCTGGTACAGGCTGGGGTCTTCCCTGTTCTTCGACTGGTTTATGTACACGGTCTCTATTTTAAGGTATTATCAGACCTATCGTCTTGCCCCGCCTACGGGCCGAGGTCCACAATTCAGGATGGTACCATGTATAGCTGATTTGTTTGGAGTTGGAGCCCACCATGAACGCAGCCCCAGGAGTTACTGGCTATACCACCCTCAAGAAGCAGCTACCACGCCTCCTCTATGTAGGGCAGGAATCATGTCTCCGCCACGGGACAGGAATACCATGACCTCCGCAAACCACAGGGCAGGAATACCCTGACCTCTGCAAACCACAGGGCAGGAATTCCGTGATCTTTGCAAGCCACGGGAGAGGAATACTGTGACCTCTGCCAGCCACAGGACCAAGGAAACTTGCACATCTACTACGACTCGGATCTTATTAGTTCAGCGCAGTGCGGGGGTTAGAGCATAGGCCTACTAATTTTAGGATTCACTTTTCATGGATTTGAACCCTACCTGTTCTGTGAGCTCTTCTGCGACTCCTTCAGGAACCAGTGAGCGAATCAATGTCTCCTGAAGAAGGAAAAAAAGATAAGAAAGGAGCATTGCAGCAGGCCTTCTGGCCCATACGATGCAGGTCCAAGTCCCCTACCGGCCTAAGCCACTGGCCCAAGCTAGTCAGGTCCAAGGCACAGGAAAATTCTCATTTCATTGTAATACTAGATGGTACACAAACAACTCACACAACGACGTTTCGAACCGAAACTTCGTCATAACCTTCCTTGTCCTCTGTGTTGATTATTTGTGTACTAGATGGTATGGAAAGGCTGACAGGTTGTACATGATAGACACACAAGCAGCAATTAGAAAATCATTATAATATTAATGGTACAACATATCGACAAGCTGATGAATAAGACACATTCACAACGCTGATTATCCTTAAAGCCAAACAATAAATCGACAGTAAAGATATCCGTTCTAGAGAGGAACATTATTGAAGCCTGTGGAACGGGCGTTTTCGGGAACTCTGTATCTATGCATCCCATGTGGTGCCGTGAACTGTATCTATGTAGCACATTTGATGGCTGGAGCTTTGTAAGGAAGGAGAATATGTAATGTGGGTTTAGGGGTGAGTTTAGCCTTTGGATTTTCACCCGCCGGCCATCTTGTCTGTTTCGTTGCCCTTATCTGTCCTACCTGCTACCTGCTGCCCATAATAATTATCTCTACCCTCTCCACACACACCTCTCCACGTACTCCTCCCAACACGGTTTCCTCATCTTCCCCAAACCCTCTCCACATATCCCCCTTCTTCCCCGACACTGTTCAACATCCTTCTCCTCGCATCTTCCTCCGCATATCCTCTTCCTACACCTTCCTCTCTCTGTATCCCCTTCTGCCCGCCACCTGACGAAGTTCACGTTTAGTGTAGGCCTCCCTGACAGGTTTAGTGTAGGCCTCCCTAACAGGCTTATTTGTAAGGTCAAGCTTAGCGTGGGCCTACCTGGTGAGGTCAAGTATGGTTTTAAACGAATAACATCACTGACATCCACTTAAAGTCATTCCAAAATATTTAATTTATTCACCGTAGCAGTAAAAGTATGTATACCGTTAAGATAATAAGACTCGTACACCACCAGTGGTTTTATCAGCTCAATACAGAGGTTAATGGAGGTGTAAAAACTGGAGACAATAGAAGACGAGGTAATCAGTCCCTCAGCATGGATGGTGATCATCACCGTAGTCTGTGATCATCACCGTAGTCACAATGAGACTGAAGCTTAGACAAGAATAAGGCCGCTTATACAGAAACAAGAAAAACGGAACACTGAAACGGCTGATGTGTTAATAATAATAATAATAATAATAATAATAATAATAATAATAATAATAATAATAATAATAATAATAGTAGTAGTAATAATAATAATAATAATAATAATAATAATAATAATAATATAAGAATAATGATAATAATAATGTATGTTTATAGTTATGAGGTGAGAGACAGAACCCACCATAAGCACCACAGAAGGTGAACTGGGACTAGCATGCCCTTCATCACGTTACATTACTCCTTAATAAGGGAATTAGGGTCGATTTAGAGGGAGGGTGAGTCCATTATATATTGTCCCGCCACTGCACTCACTATATGCACGCACACACACACACACACACACACACACATGATAACGAGATATAAAATACTGAGAGGAATTGACAAGGTGGACAGAGACAGAATGTTCCAGAGATGGGACACAGCAACAAGGGGACACAGTTGGAAGTTGAAGACTCAGATGAATCACAGGGATGTTAGGAAGTATTTCTTCAGTCACAGAGTGGTCGGGAAGTGGAATAGTTTGGGAAGTGATGTAGTGGAGGCAGGATCCATTCATAGCTTTAAGAAGAGGTATGATAAAGCTCATAGCGCAGGGAGAGTGACCCAGTAGCGGCCAGTGAAGAGGCGGGGCCAGGAGCTATGACTCGACCCCTGCAACCACAACTAGGTGAGTACACACACCAAGGTCAAACCGCGCCTACAGTAGCACGAGAAGTGAGCGTGACGAACAGCAGAAACTGTTTACCTTACTCTATCTACCTACCTACCTACCTACCTACCTTCCACCTACCTACTTACCACCTACCTACCTACTGTACACAGGTGGAGACGTAGATTTAAAGAACGACCTGATATACATTTTCTCACCCCACGGTACCAGGACCAAGAGCGGCTTAATCACCAATTTTCTCTTTCATATAGACTATCTGGTCAGCATCTTCTTGAAGAGGAATGTCAATATATCTCGCGCATTTGACCAAATTCAGTGCCACCTCATCTCATCACCAAGTGCAGAAAGCGCATTCTTTGCACTGTCAACAGCAATATGCAAGATAAAGCAATCATATGATGCATTGCCCTTCTTGTTAGCAACATAGCTAGCAACATTGATCGAGTTATAAGAACATAAGAAGGAACACTGCCGCAGGCCTACTGGTCCATGCGAGGCAGGTCCAAATCTCCTACCAGCCCAAGCCAATGCCCCAACCTAGAGGGTCAGCAAAACGAACACAGCAACTGGCTCTTCGGCCACCGTCAACAGGTGAGTCAAGGTCATGAAATTCAACGACGTCCGACTAGTGATCAGAGAACCTAATTTCCGCAGACGTAAATGCCTTGAATCATCATTAATCGCTGTTTCTAAAACAATCAAGCAAAATAAAGCCAGCTTCATCATCTCTGAAGTATTAGCAAAAATCCTGGTCAAAACAATAAACCCTGCCATCACATAGTCTCTGCTGCTGATACTACACAAGAACATAACAGGGGAGCAACACTGAAACAAACCTTCTCAAATCCAACCACCAACAGAAATATTTGTCTAACCTATTTTTATCCAACCCGAGTAATAGCTCTTATAACCTTTTACTCATGTGCAAGTTGATTGTTCTACCATATAGCATTAGTACTACTCCTACAACTAATGTTACTACTACTACTACTACTACCACTAGTATTACACCTCACTCTAAGCCTATATGCAGTATACCCTCTGTATCCATGTATTGCTTGTAATGGCTTGATAAAGCTCCTGGAGAGCGAAACGTTGCCACAATAAGATATCACATTAGTTGCACTTGTGTCCTTTTACCTAACGATGGGCTTTATAAAGTCACAAACAGATCTACCTAACTCATGATTCACGAAATCGTAATGACAAGGTTGTAAACAAACCTTACCACGGGTGGGGATAGAACCCGCGACCAGAGAGTCATAAAACTCCAGACCGACGCGCTAGCGTAGAGTGGTCACAGTGGTGTCCTATGCTAACCTTCCTATGGTGTATAAATATACCTAGTTGGATGAATCTTATTGTATCCAGCTGGTCCAGTGGCTAGCGCGGTGATAGATCGCGGGTTCTATCCCTGCTCGTGGTATGGTTTGTTTAGATGAACCTAGGTAAAAAGTACATGAGTATATATAGGCTGGAGAGTCAGATGGAGAATGTTGGGAAGGTTGGATTAGAGACAGACCTGCAGGGGACAAGCAGATAATCTGGCTCGACCACTGAGGGTGGAGGAGACTAGCCAGAGACGGGTCAGTAACCAGTCGCTATTAAGATAATAATACCAAGACGCAGCATGTGTCAGGTGACTTGTGCCAGACAGGTGGACCTTCCATATCAGCAGCTGACAGTCATCCTCTATCAAACTACATATGAATGTTTTGTGTGTGTGTGTGTGTGTGTGTGTGTGTGTGTGTGTGTGTGTGTACTCACCTAATTGTGGTTGCAGGGGTCGAGACTCAGCTCCTGGCCCCGTGTGTGTGTGTATGTGTGTGTCGATGCATGAACGTGTAATAATGATGTGGGTTATTGTTATTGTTATTATTGTTACATTTATGGGGGTAAACGATAAACCAGTATGAAATTCATACAGCGCCTTGGGGAATGGGAAGCAATAAGGTTCGATCCAAGGAAGGGATAGTCAGGTTCAGTTCCGCGGATCAAGAGCCTATCACAAGAAAACTCCCAGGGAGAGTACAGGATTGGTGTGGGACTGCTCTGGGAGAGTACAGGATGGGTGCAAGACTGCTCTTGGAGAGTACAGGATGGGTGTGGGACTGCTCTGGGAGAGTACAGGATGGGTGTGGGAGTGCTCTGGGAGAGTACAGGATGGGTGTGGGACTGCTCTGGGAGAGTACAGGATGGTTGTAAGACTGCTCTGGGAGAGTACAGGATGGGTGTGGGAGTGCTCTGGGAGAGTACAGGATGGGTGTGGGACAGCTCTGGGAGAGTACAGGATGGGTGTGGGAGTGCTCTGGGAGAATACAGGATGGTTGTAAGACTGCTCTGGGAGAGTACAGGATGGGTGTGGGAGTGCTCTGGGAGAGTACAGGATGGGTGTGGGAGTGCTCTGAGAGAATACAGGATGGGTGTGGGAGTGCTCTGGGAGAGTACAGGATGGGTGTGGGACAGCTCTGGGAGAATACAGGATGGGTGTGGGAGTGCTCTGGGAGAGAACAGGATGGGTGTGGGACTGCTCTGTGCAGGTCAGCCTGCAGCTTAGCTACGTCACTACATAAGAACATAAGAATGAAGGAGCACTGAGAAGGCCTACTGGCAGTAAGCAGTTTAAATCACACCCGCTCAAGAAAGAAGGAGCACTGCAGGAGGCCTACCGGCCTTAGCTGGTCAAGCCCAACTCACAACTAACCACGCTGGACCACCACACCATCTTGCATGTAATTTGGTGTCACGTGTGTCATATATTGACTTGATAAATCATATGCTCGTGAGCGAAACGTCGTCCTTTTAAATAAAGATTTACTCAGCAGATGGCGTTCTCTTACCATACTTGTGGCAGTCATGTCATTTAAGAACATAAGAAAGGAGCACGGCCGGTGGCCTACTGGCCCATGCGAGGCAAGTCTAACTCACACACACACCCACCCAATGACGCTGCTCCGAAGTTTGTTCCACTCATCAACAACTCTATTAACAAACCAGTGCTTTCCTATATTTTTTTCTGAATCAAAATTTTTCCAACTTAAAATAATTGCTGCGAGTCCTGTCTTGGTTAGATATTTTTTTCACATTATTTACATTCCCTTTATTTATTCCCGTTTTCCATTTACACACCTCAATCATTTCCAAAACATACATTAATTTGGAAATGAAGAAAATTAATTATTTCCCTCATGGCATATTAATCCACTAAACAATACTCACTAGGCATGCCTCAGCTGTATGACCCTTGTAGGTTTAACGCTTCTTTTTTATTACAATAATCACTAGGCATTCCTCAGCGTTTGCCAAAATATTTAGCCGTAGTAAATTTATTAGTTGCATATGTGTTCCCTTTATGTAGCTCGTGTAGCGTATTATACTGTATCATGCTGTTAAAATGCACAGCATGATCAGTGCTAATCATGGGCGAAAAGTATCAATGGAAACGTCGACGTTTACACATAAACAAAGTGTTTTCTTACATGTCTTTCTGAATCAATTTGCCGGTATCTATTATCAATGTTTATACCACACTGGAGCAAGGTGCACATCTATGCTTATTACCGAGAGGTTTATATCTATAAGAGGTTTATATCTATATACCTAGAGTTATCTATATGCACTGAGAGATATCCTTCAGTGTATATATACCCAGAGGTATATCTGTGTATATACATTGAGAAGTATATCTCAGGTTTTTCTCTTTGGGCCACCCTGCCTTGGTGGGAAACGGCCGATTTGTTGAAAAAAGTATATCTCAGTGTATATATACACACCAAGAGGTGCTTATCTTTCATTGTACGTATATATATAAGCATAGAGGTGTGAATCTCTATATATACTCGGAGAATTATAATTTATTTTCCATTTTAATGATGTAAGTATTCTTGAGTGGTGTACAAGTGACATGCAGCATAAATGACCTTCGTGTAGTTGATAGGCTTCAAACCCAATAAGCCAAACCAACAAGCTAAGGGGTAGAGTACTCTTAAATATATAATAGTGTATAAACACATGATGAAAATTAGACATGTCTAACATCTGGATATGTTTATTGTAGACGTTTCGCCCTCCAGTGGCTTTATCAATACAAATTTAAGGACATAATTGGAAAACTGTAGAACTATAGATACAAAAGATGAGATAATCAGTCCCTCAGCCTTGTAGTTGGTGTCAAGAGCACCGTAGTATTGTATATCATTCATGTACATAAACACATGATATACACCTCGGTGTTATATACACTTCAGTGTACGAAATACTGTCCCTCTAGGATAGTTATTGGTGTAACTTTCTCATGGGTGGAGGATCCTTGACGCTGGTGACGGGCTCTTGATCCAATGAATTTGACCTGCTCTTTCTTTCCCTGGATCAAACCTGATTGCCTCCCATTACCCTAGGCTCTGTATGACCCCTAGGGGTTAACGCTCCCCCATGAAAGCAATAATAATTTTTCATGTACTTAAGCTGTTGATGAGGCAATCATGTCCGTGCAAAGTTTTAGTATGAGTTGTAGTTCATAAGGGCTCTTGATCCAAAGAATTGGAGCTATCTACCCGTTGGATCAAATCTGATCACCTCCCATTCCCAAGGTGCTGTATGACTCCTAGGGGTTCAGTCTTGTTGAGCGAAATCCCTACAAGCAATTCCAGGCAAGCACCAGACGAGCCTGGCCCATGGCCGGGCTCCAGGAGTAGAAAAACTCTTGGAACTCATCACAGTAACATTTGTGAGCGGATATTCTAACTTTACACTTGTAACAAAGAGCAAAATCAAAGTAAGTTATGTTGGCTAAATATTCCAAAAGAATGTCTGAAAAAGTTGACGATTTGTGCCTGATTATTTACGTGGTCACATTCCATATTGCAGCTCATTTTTTTTGTGTAAGTGCAAAGTTTAACCCAACGATAATTTATATATCTAGTTTTTCTCTTTCATAATTGTTAAAATCTTTTTTCATTGATGTTTACCTCAGTTTTGTAATAATGTTGAGCACATGGAGTGGTTCAAGCGTTCTTGATGTCTTGCTTGCCACAGTAGTAATGCTTTTTGAAAGAGAGTTTTTATTTTGTCGGTGTCGGAATAAATAATACCTTTAATTGTTGCTTCAGATAAAGTTTATTTCGCCGGGGAAAAAATGTTTGCTAAATATAAGAGGTTAATTCCCAGCTTTAAGACATATTCAATGTAGCTTAGTCAGGTGGATCTTGTTGATAGTGTGACGATAACCCACCAGAAACTAGTCAAACCCGTGGGGGAATCATACAACTGTAGAATGGGAGGTAATCAGGTTTGACCAAAGGAAAGAGGGTAGCTCGAATTCTTTAGATCAGAAGCATTTTACCAACATCAAGGTACCCCTCCTTGAAGGGACCTCAGACTCCTCGTACCCATCAGGGAAGATGCCCAGATACCTGCGAGACGCTATTAATCCAAGGAACCGGAATTATCTTCTTGGGTCTAACCTGAATGCATTCCATTCCCCAAGCGAGATCCCCATGGGTTTAGCCCTTCCCACGAATAAAACTTCTTATTCCGCAATTCCCAGATTAGTTTCTGAGCTGTCAAGTGTCTTTATCAGTGAATACCGTCCAGTTCAATTTTTTCCTGTGATTTTTTTTAACAACCGAGTGAGCACGATTATAAGCAAATACCTGGAGGTTGTTCCAGGAGTCGAACGCCCTCGCGGCCCGGTCCTTGACCAGGTCACCTTGTGGATCAGGACCTGATTAACTAGGCTGTTACTGCTAGCTGCATGCCATCCGACGGACGAACCACAGCCCGGCTGATCGGACGCTAACTTTAGGTATCTGACCAGTTCCCTCTTGAAGAGAGCCAGGGGTCTGTTGGTATTTTCCCCTTATGTTGGGAGGCTGTTGAACAGTCTTGGGCCCCGGACACTTAGTGTTTTTTCTTTGTACTCGTGGCACCCCTGCTTTTAATTGGGGGTATATTGAACCGTCTGCCTAGTCTTTTACTTTCATAGTGATTTTTGTGTGTAGATTTGGGACCAGTCCTCCAGCTTTTTCCAGGTGTACATTATAATGTATCCTACTTGAGTTTAGTAAGTACAGGTCAAGGAATTTCAAATGTTCCCAGTAATTAAGGTGTTTGACTGAACTAATACATGCAGTGAAGGTTCTCTGTACATTTTCTAGATATGCAATCTCACCTGCCTTGACTGGGGCTATGTGTACAGCAAGCAGTATTAAAACCTCGAGAGAACAATTTACTTTTTTTCCTACTGTCAGACACTTGGGACTATTTTTTTCTAGATTGTTTAATTTTTGGGGTAGTTATTCATTTGATAGGAAATATTAGACATTGTGTTGCAGTTGAACACATTTTTTAATATAACTCAGCACTAGTATGCCTACTGGCCTATGCTAGTCAGGTTTTTCTAAAAACCTATTGCGACTAAAAACCTGAGTTAATTTTAGGTATTGGAATTCTGATTTTAGACAGCTTACGTGAAATAATCGAGCGTTGGCATGCATGAAATGCACATCCTAATGTTTAAAACATTTAAAATTAATGTTCATTCGAGCCGGAAGATTTGTTTTCATGTACTATTTTGGTACAAGTAAATTGGGTTGAAACTCAAATGTCTTAGGCGCTGCCCAAGTGTCTGTTATTTCATGTGACATTTTGCTGGTACAGTATCCAGATTTTAGTAGTTAAACGTTTAATAAATTTAAAGCATATTTCAAAAACAAATTGGAAGTTCAGAAACAGATTCAAAAGAAACATCGCTACCTAAATTGTATCAGGAAGGTTCGCAGCCGCTCTAAGTGTAGTAGGCTGCAAATATGGTGATCTGTCAATTTCTGATTTCCGAGATGTGAAAATCTTAAGACGCAATATATCATATACGCTCCCGTCCTTTACACAGGAACGAGTTATTGCTCAACTTATTTTTTCCACTATCCGATACAATCGCACTTGCATCCAGATGCTGCATTATTAATAATAAATAGTAAAGGTAAATCAAAGAAGCTTTTATTTGAGCAACTTTTCGCTGTGTAGTTTGATACTCGAGGTTTGATATGCTCTACATGGAGCCAGTCGTTGTTCTTAAAGGATTGTGTAAGTCTTTTCATCCTAATGACAGCGTCTTTCTGGTCGAAATTCTCGCCTCGTGACGTTCTTGATTAACTCTGGTTTGCCATCGTTTTTGCCCACACATCAGAAAAACATTACTTCAATGGTAATCTGTGGCTTTCATTAACTTTGTTGCATTTTTTCATTTTTTTTTGTTTGCTGTCATTTACGCTCTGCTGATGCAGTCGTAGTGGCGTACTGGAATATACATTTAGTGACCAAGTATACCGGGGTATACTTGGTCACGAAACATTTATACAGTAAAGAGATGAGCACTGTTAACACTTAACTTTTGTCTAAGTAAAATTACATTTAATTTGTATATATTTATAATAGTAATTCCTTGCAAGACCCCAGGGAAGTTTCTTGAAGTCGGTGAGGGGGGAGGGGCTCTTGATCTAAGGAATTAGATTTACTCTTGGATTGAACCGGAATGCCTCCCATTCCCCAGGCGATGTATAACCCGTAAGAGGTGCCTTGATGCCGATAAGGGGCTTTTGATCCAAGGAATTGAACCTTTATTACATTTCCTTAGATGGAACGATTGCATCCTATTTCCCCACGCGCTGATGACCCAGACTGATTTAGCGCTCCCTCTATAAGTGTAGTAATGCAATGGTCATTAAAAGCTGTATAACACCTGCATCAACATCTGTATTGTGTATTGCCTAACACGCAGCATGTGTTGTCAGTAACTGCCCTGACGTCACTTGCATAATCAGTAACTCGCTGGTTTTAGCTTAAAACCGGTTGATTGCATCATTGTCATCAAGGCGGCTGCACATACACACCAACCATCAACATTTTAATCTGAGTGTTTAGCTTCAACTTGGTGTATATGAACTGATACACATCCCTCTAATGTATAAACGAAGAGGTACACGCCTCTTTTTATATAAACTGGAAACTAGATGCCTCAGTTCTCAGCATATATGAATGCGGGCGATGTATTTAATATACTGCATTCTGACTTAAGTGCAGTTCAACTCGAGAGCTGCACACCAGCCATTTTCCTTATATAATTAAATTCAGATGTATTACACAGCATTCATATGCCATCTGTCAGTCAGAAACGAGGACATTTTATACTATAAAGTTTACATAACTAGTGCAAGTGACCTAAACTGATGTAATGTCTCGCTACACATGTTAAACCTGGCCGCTGTTTCTGTACCCCACAATGGCTATACATACAGCTGTATACATCTCAGTATGTACTTTCACTAACAACTAGTAACATTTTAAACTTAAGAAAATATTGTATTCGTATCTCCTTATTCTCCTACATACGCCACAAGGTTATTTACCCATAAATATTTATTTGTTGAACGTGACAATAGAGAATGGGAGATGAGCTTCAATTCCTTGAATGAAGAGTCCTTTGCCAGCATCAAAGCAAATCATTTGAAGGTTAAAGCGAGTACAATATATCGTGGTTGGGATCACGTAGTGAGTGGGTGGCGTTGTTACTACGCCATGCTGTTGCCTGCTCTCTCTCCAGGTTCAACTAGTACTTCTTCGAATGATTCTCAGCCAGAGGTAAAATATAAATTTGTAAATATACCCGTATTCCTTACTCTTTTAGTGCCTTGCTCCTAAGTTTTTCGTGTAACTGTGTGCTGTAATGACGCTGTCCAGAGAATATGGCACGCACGCTTAACTAGCTGCTTCGGCAACAAAAGCTTAAGCATTCCATGTTCCTCTTTGTCTGTTTCCTCGTCTGTTCAGTTTCTCTTCCTTTATTATTATACCCCGTGGCTCTGGTCCGTGCATACTTGGCTTTGCATTATTACTGTACTCGTTACACTTAAATGTTTTTCAAACCTTATGCTTCAAGTATATTACATTAGAGGCTTCTTTTGATTATAATAATAATAATTGCATTAGAGAAAAAATGGTACCTGTAATGCATTTGGGGGGAGGGGGTATCTTTGCTGAAACCACTATCTTTTACGCTGTTGTATGGTTACAGGTCTACTGTTTATGTATAATATGTAATGGTAGACAAGTGCAGTGTAATGAAACTTTTATTGGCGTTTCACTCTCAACGGGCTTTATCTGTTTGCAAAACGATAAAGTCCACTGCGTGGATGAAATGCCCGTAAAGAATCCGCTAAACTGAATTTGTTTTCCATGGTATCGGTATTTCATACCATCATAGGTCTTTCAGTTGTCTCACACTCCATGTGGATGAAAGGAATATCTAATGACCTAATAGGATGTTCATAATATAAGATGAAATAGAACTCTCACCAATGGAATATAATTGAACAGACTTGGATTTTGGACTGATACAAACATTTGTTTTGGAATAGAGTTGAACAAGCTGCTGAGTAGTTACCTGCTGTGATTTTTAGGCAGAGATTGCAGCCTTAGCTTATAAAGCAAATAACTTTCCAAACAAGCAGTGTAGTAATTCATCGATGAAATAAATGCAAATAAAGTCGCGACATAACGAAATTGGAATATTTGGTTGTTTAAATTTAGGTTATACAAAGATAGGTTGGGTAGGATTAAGCTGAATTATACTACATAGCTTTTAGCAAGGCTAAGTGAAGTTGCCGAGTAGTTACAATGCAGAATTTATAGTCGCAAAAGCATAGAACATCAGGTGAACCTCTCTATTACATATTTGTTCCCATTGGTTCAGAAAGCCTCAGCTGCTCATGGGAAAAAGAACGTTCGATGACTTGCGTAGCAGAGCAGCTAGGTTGCTTTGTCCCAGCGGCTGTGTTGCAACTCGGAGGGGCAATGCCTGGCCCAAGGCCGGGCTCTGGGAGTGGAAAAATTATCTGAACTCGTCAGAGGTATATCAAAGGCATCTTGGGGACGCGCCTTCGTTCTGATGAGATGGATGAGATATTTGAAATTTAATTGTTGACACTCATGCAGTCCTCAAACCTTTTAGTTTATATTCCAAACATCTTTGTAATCTCTACATTTTGTGTTCCATATTACATAAAATATTTACATTTATAAAAGATGGGGTGGTAGAATATCCAAAAGCCTCGAGAAATCCCAGTATTTTCCTCGAAGCCTTGTCATCCACGACGAGGCTACAGATCCCCACTGTTGTACTAGAAGGGGACCCCTAGATCCCCACAGTTGTACTAGAAGGGGACCCCTAGATCCCCACAGTTGTACTAGAAGGGGACCCCTAGATCCCCACAGTTGTACTAGAAGGGGACCCCTAGATCCACACAGTTGTACTAGAAGGGGACCCCTAGATCCCCACAGTTGTACTAAAAGGGGACCCCTAGATCCCCACAGTTGTACTAGAAGGGGACCCCTAGATCCCCACAGTTGTACTAGAAGGGGACCCCTAGATCCCCACAGTTGTACTAGAAGGGGACCCCTAGATCCCCACAGTTGTACTAGAAGGGGACCCCTGGATCCCCACAGTTGTACTAGAAGGGGACCCCCTTCATATTTATGTACCATATTCATAAAAAAATTGAGAAATTTTTAAGATTTCTTAAGTGCAGTTTGGCTTATATAAATGATCGACTGACTTAAACGCTTCAGGTTAGGTAAAGTTTCTCATGAAACAGGACAAGTGTTTCCTGACGCAGGTCTTAGTCATATGATGACCAACAACTGGAACTTTCGGTCATCTGTCCGAGGCCTTCCGCTGGCTCCACCCCTTTAAAAATTAGGGTCACAGTAAACGCATCACCAAAACAAATAGTAAGTTTTAAACACCAAGGTTCGAGATACGTGGGTGAAAATGTTGGTAACTGTCGTGTTTGGGTCAGTATGCTTAGATACGTATTGTTATAAACTACTACCGACAGAATAAGAAACAGACGTGCAGTTATAAGGAAGTTTTATTGATAACGTTTTGCCAACAGTGGGCTTTATCAAGTCACACACATGTTTGAGACCCAGGTGTTGCACCTGCGTGTTATTCATCATATGTTACGAGTTGATAACATTAAAATGTTATTACAGCGTAAGCGTAGCCGCACTTAAGTCCTTTCCAGTGACCAGTAAGCCTACACCTTGATGCTGAAGGGCTCTTGATCCAAGGAGTTGTTGCTACCCTCCCCTCCCCTGGATTAAATCTGATTTCCCATTCCCCAGGAGCTGTATAATCCCTAACCCTTGATGAAAGTTAGGGACTCCTTAAAAAAATGGACCTGATCTTCCCTTGGATTGAACTGATTGCTTCTTAGGTCTGTATGACCTTTCTGGGTTTAGCGTTTAGTTTTTATTGTAATATTTCCCTGGGCGCTGCATGACACCCTACGGATTTAGCTCTCCCCATTGATTAGTAATAATTACCCCAACGGATTTAAGGCTCCCACGTGAATCGACTAGTATTAGGTGTAAATAAAAAGCCTGAAAATTGATAAATTTAATTAAAATAATGTTGATTTGATTCTCCGAAGAATAAATTAGTGGTTAAGAGATGCAGTTATGTACCTGTTGTGGGTTCCGAGAGCCAGTGTCCCCGCGGCCCAGACCAGCAGGCCTGATGCAACATGCTGTTGGTGGTCGCATCCAGTGATCAAGTACTGAGCATAAGAATAGAGGAACACTACAGTAGGGCTACCGGCCCATACTAGGCAGGTCTTTCTCAAAACCAACCATTACCACTCGCCCACTTGTCCAGCCTTTTGCCATAGCTTCTCATCAGTTTGCTTCAAGACCTCAAAAGTTTCTTCTTGAAGACAGCTGGGAGTTTGTTGGCAATTCCCGTTATGCATGGAGGGTGGGGTGTCGAAGATCGCGGTTTAGCACTCTGTTTATATTCGAAGTCTTGGTCACCATACACTTATTGAGTTACTTGTATATTCATCGGACCTCTGCTTTTCATTGGAGGTATCTTGCACAGTCTATCTAACCTCTTTCATATGGAGTGATTTCGGTGTGCAGATTTGGGACCAGTATCTCTGGAATCTTCCAGGTGGAACCTTATTGTTGATGTTTTACCCACCAGGAGCTTTACCGACGACTTGCCCACCACAGGTTTTTATCATTGGTATCTCATACCATTATCCATGAATATTGTTTACCAGATGAATATTTGCGTAATTCATAATAGTTACCTTGATGAATACAATAATATTTCTGTGGGTCGTCATGGAAAGGTCCCCCCAGTACAACCCACGAGCCCATCTCATGATAGGTGGGTCATACGAGCCCTCTACCCTCACCCACCCACTTCAGCTCACGCGCCCACCTCATGATGGAGGTATGATCTTCGTCTTTTACACCCACCTACCTCGCCCACACACCCCACCTAGTGTTCCCATCCTCTAACACGTGCGGAGTGGAACACCTGCGCACGCTTCAAGTGTTCTACAGTGTAATGCATGCAATAGAGGTAGCTGCACACTGCAGGTGTTCTCAGTTCTTTTAGAAATAAGTCACTCTGACTTTTTTGGGTTATCCTGGGTCCTCTACACATATGCTGCTATGTATGATAATCTATGTAACTGTATTTGTGTATACCTGAATAAACTTACTAAGGGAGGTTCCTTGATGCTGGCGAAGGGCTCTTGATCTAGGGAATTGGATATGTGCTCCAGTTCCCTGAATTAAGCCTAAATGCCTTCCACCCCATCCCCCACCACAGATGGTGTACAATCCCTACGGGTTTAGCCCTACCCCATAATAATTTTAAAAACTTCACTTTCCCGTTGGCCATGAACTCTACTGGTTGCTTTGTACGCTGTAGCAGTTTGTTGTGTCTGAGTTAGACCCTGGGCGCTAGTTGTGATTCTCTGCTCATCACTTGTTTAGCTTCATGTTCTTGTTCCCTACGCTTCGTGTCTCAGCTCGCTCATGTCAAGTCTCCCTTCTTACGCCCGTTCAAAAACTATGAATAATAAAAATAGGATTTTTCACAATACTAAAACATCTAGAAACTCCTAAGGGTGTTAGTAAATTTATTACTATTAAAATCAAAGTAATTTAAAGTTAGATATACCACGGAACGGGTGGGATTTGAATCCATTCCGTGGTTTGCAGTCGTGTTATGATTTCGTGAGTTAAATAAGATATGCGAGGCACAAGTAGTCTCAACATAGCCGGAGTAAATCAAACTACGATTAATTGCATATAAAAAACATTACAATAATGGAAACCTGGTTTAATGTTGAATGTCATGTACAGCAGTATGAGTTATTCCACACTGACAGAATCAGCAGGTAAAGGGAGAGGTGTGCGCTATGCCAGAGATCACTGACATTGTTGATCAAAATATATAGACAGAAGAAACAAACAAGATCTGCTTGCTTGGGGTTGCCTGTAGGACCTGACAGCTAAATTTAGGTAAACGAGGTATACAGACACCAGAAGTTGAGAAAAACCATGGTAGACAGACAGCTTTGGGACGAAATTGTTGAGACTAATAAACATGAAAATTTGGGGATTTTCTATTTCAGCCTATTTGATTGTAGTACTCTAACAGGGATTGGGTTTAGCATTTAGTTTTGTAATAGTAATAATCTGACAGGACTTTTGGCACAGTAAGCCTCTTTTTTTTTCAGGAAAGTTCCCTAGTGCGGGGTCATCATTTGATTGATTCGTCAGGAACTGTCTCCTAACACAGATCTTGATCCTAAGTGGGTTAGCATATTAGCACGACATTTGTCACCCACTCTGGGGAGATTAGTTCCTTGAGAACAAGTAATGATTCGGAGTCGTTTACTGCTGTAGCACCTCATAGGACTTATTTTTTGGGGATTGAGAATAAACTTCCCTTTTTAGATTTGGTAACCGATATCTTCAGGCCGTATTTCCTCTCGAGGTGTATTATAGCAGAGTAGTGAGTGTGGTGGTGTCCTTTGTTGGTCAACCTGAGTTTGTGGGCTGGTGATGGTTTGGTTTGTCTGATCTGAGGCAAGGAAATACTGTCTCCTTTTGCGCTTCTAAAAGGGATCATACTTTCTACCACCCTTCTTCATTCTGTATTTCTGTAGCTGGGATGGGCAGATCTTGATCTGTCCCTATTTCACCGGTCTGGATGATCTCGCTGTCCAATGAATTCAGGGAGTGGTCTCGTAGTTTCTTCGCGTCATATATCCTTATCCAAGTCCTAGGTTGTGTCCTTATACAAATGTATACACTGGAGGTCATGTTGAAAGCCCATGGTTATGCAGAGCATTTGGGCAACCTTAAACCTAACTCATGATTGTAATAAAATATTTTGGGTTATAATCTAGTATTAAATGACATTTTAGGTACTTTTTTTTGCGTTGGATGACATTAAATTGAAGAACTCGAGTTCATCCTTGTGGTACATCCTCGTGTCTTCTCAAAAGAAGCCATGTGCAACAGCCGATCCTAATTAATGTTAAAGCTCCTAATAGTTCTTTGGAGGAGTTGTGAATGGATGGTTCCGTTGGCACTACGGCTGAGACGAGGACGATTACAGCTAAGCGATCATTGGTGACTTCAGCCCTATGATGAGGGGGAAATTGGAAGGAAAAGGGGGTGCGTGACAGGTCGCAGCTGACGGTCCTGTCCCCTGGCTGCGATGCAGAAGCAGTATAGCCATCTGCTACATGGCAGAAGGCACGAGTGTCCGACGTTGTTGAATTCCAGTTCCAACAAAAACTCGCCTCCACAAGGGGCCACTCTGACTTTGGGTCTTCCCCGAAGGTCGGAGATTGTTGATCTAGTCACCACCCGCATCTAACCCTGCGGTCCAGCCTGAATTGTGAAGACTCATTAAACATGATTTGACAGTCAAATCATGTTTAATGAGTCAAATCATGGGTGGGAAAAGCTAAACGTGAACGATAAAAAAAAAATCAGTTAAAATTTAATTAGGCTTACTAGATATGAGAAAGAAATTTGTTCCACTGAGATTAGGTTAGGCATTGTATAAATTTACTTGTATTTAGATAACAGTGCATAAATTTGGTTGTATAAATTATATAGCAGTGCATAAGCATTCACCATGAAGTTCATAAATTTCAGTGATCCATATCAATATGAAAAATAGAAGTTGAGGAACTTCTATTTTGTATTTTGTACCTCGTGATATGGTGGGTCTGTACGTCGTAGGGTGGTGTGTTTGTACCTCGTGGTGTGTTTGTACCTCGTGGTGTGTTTGTACCTCGTGGTGTGTTTGTACCTCGTGGTGTGATTGTACCTCGTGGTGTGTTTGTACCTCGTGGTGTGTTTGTACCTCGTGGTGTGTTTGTACCTCGTGGTGTGATTGTACCTCGTGGTGTGATTGGACTGCACTATGTCGCATCCTTTCTTGTTAGTCACTGAGATGTGAGTCATGTAATCTTGATCAATATTCTCCTCCCTGCTGTTCTTGGTTGCCTCCCTTCGACGCCCAGCGGTCTGGTACTAGGGGATGGGGGAATGGAGTTGATGTGGTGTAAATGGTGTTAGTCTTGTTAGTGGTGGTGTTGGTATTGCTCCTGGTGTTCCTGATGGTGTTGAATTTGGTGCAATTCATGGAGGAATGTATAACGGCTGAAGGCATAATGTTCACGAGAAAGGTACAAACCGTCTGCCCGTCTTGTGGTATAATAGCTTGTTTTTTTGCTGTCCAAGAATTTAGCGCAGTTGTAATTCAACCACTCCCTAAGTGTGAGCAATAAGGGTAACATATTATTTGGATTTATATCAAGAAATATAAATAACGAGTCCAGAGGTTAGGCAGAAGTGGTATGGAGTTATTAACAAGTTGATGGTATAAGACATGTATGCACTGATCAAGACATTTGTTTAGGTGTTTAGGAGAAGTTATATAAGTGGTTTCTTCAGTCCAAATGCAGAGACAACGAACAAGTATATATAGGAGTCAGGTGGCAAGCTGTGAGAGGGTGGTGGTGGTAGCACAGCTGAGGTGCTACTAACTATAACACAAAGCAGCAGAGGGGAACACATCACGATTTGCGCAGCCACAGACGCCTGGAAGCAACAATGATAGCAACAATGATAGCAACAATGATAGCAACAATGATAGCAACAATGATAGCAACAAAACGCAATTCCCCACATAAATCAAAGAGCTATAGAATATCAAGAAGCTTGGCCAAACATTGCTACACAACATTAATATCGTTATTGGACACTACTGTGCCATGGACACTCAGGTCTGCCCACCTATTCGGTTACATTGTTCCAATCATTTTACCCAATGTTACCTTCAGTATGATACGCTGCTAACACGTCCTTTTCTAACCCATCTCGCCTCAGCTGTACTGCTGCTGCCTCTCTCAGCTTGCCACCTGAGTCCTGTATTTATATATACTGTTTCGTTGCTGTCTGTATTAGACTGAAGAAGCCACTTTGGTGGAACGTCTCTTTACCTACAGTCGAAAGGTTATTTTGCAGGTCTATACATAATTAATAAGACTACAGAATAGCTGTAAATGCATTGGAGAACATACAGAGAATGATGACGAAGTTTATCCACCGTATAAAGAATCATTCTAGGATAGATTGAAAACCCTGAACTTTAGCGCTCTAGAGACGTAGTGAGGTGAAATATTGAGGTATATAAGTGGGGGACAGTCATAAACAAAGGCGATATAAATATTGTACTGAGGATATTGAATCAAGGAATAACTCGAAATAACGGATTTAAATTAGATCAATTTAGATTTAGAAAGGATGTAGAAAAGTACTGGTTTGGGAATAGTTGTCAATTAGTGGAAGACATATGTGCAACAGTTAGGAATCTTTATTCCGAAACGTGTCGCCTACACAGTAGGCTTCTTCAGTCGCATACAGAGGTGGCGTCTGAAGCTTCAGCTTCGGACGAGTTATGCTGATGAAATTATGCAGTAAAACAGAACTCTACTATTTTTTTTTTATTTTGTGTTGATGGTCATAAAAGGCAAGTGAAACAAGCAACACCTGGATATCTTTAGTGAGCAACTTCTTTTTGTCTGCACAATAGGCTTTGTCAGTCTAATACGGAAACACTAGGAGGGTGACTTGAATACTTGTGATCCAAGGATACTGTTATTTTCTTAACTGTGTGCTACTCCATGTTTCTCATAGCTCCCGCTGGGGGAGTTGCTGGCCTAAGGTCTGTTTTCGAGAGCAACTCACAATTTGGATTTAATAATAAATTTATTTTCTGCAGTATACAGGTAATTTAGTTTATATGTAATAAAACAGTTAGGCTCACAAACCACTAGCATGCTGTACATTTTGCAAATTAAGCCTACCTTCCGACTATTGTAGGTACATCATTTCTTGACTAACCATAAAACTGCTGAAAAAAAATCTTAATAAATTTTGATATTAATATTTTTTTATTGGTGGTAAATAACCTCACCTCCGTGGTGGTATCCGTCATCTCTCTGAGCATATCTAATGTTGGTTGCCCACTCTCTGGTGCTCATGTAACCAGTTGACCTTGACTCAGACTACTGCTGTACCCTCCTTGCATTGTCACTATCACAGCCTACACACGTTCCAAATCACTGATCATCTCTATCGTTTCTCCTCTCTTCCTCCCTCTTCCTTTCTTTTTCATGTTGTTACTTCCACATTTACTATATAAGCTAGTGGGATGTAAACAATTTTGGATTTAAGTTTATATTAGTAAAATATAACATGGGGGGGGGGAGGAGAGGAGAAAAGGTATGAGAAATGACCAAATAAAGGTAATCAACCTTTTTTTTGTATATCACCTTTGATATATAATTTGCTTTAACAGCGGGTTCAGTTCTGAGTTACGACTTTCTGCTGTATCTTCAAAAAAAATTCTCCCTCCTTATATTGGTGCATTAATTTCTGGCTTGTTTGAATCTGAGTTGTTTGGTCGATTGTGCATTCTCTTTCTCCAACACCTGTGTGTGAACCGTTCTCTTTCTCCAACACCTGTGTTTGAACCGTTCTCTTTCTCCAACACCTGTGTGTGAACCGTTCTCTTTCTCCAACACCTGTGTGTGAACCGTTCTCTTTCTCCAACACCTGTCTTTGAACCGTTCTCTTTCTCCAACACCTGTCTTTGAACCGTTCTCTTTCTCCAACACCTGTCTTTGAACCGTTCTCTTTCTCCAAACCTGTGTTTGGACCGTTCTCTTCTCCAACACCTGTGTGTGAACCGTTCTCTTTCTCCAACACCTGTGTGTGAACCGTTCTCTTTCTCCAACACCTGTCTTTGAACCGTTCTCTTTCTCCAACACCTGTCTTTGAACCGTTCTCTTTCTCCAACACCTGTCTTTGAACCGTTCTCTTTCTCCAACACCTGTGTTTGGACCGTTCTCTTTCTCCAACACCTGTGTGTGAACCGTTCTCTTTCTCCAACACCTGTGTGTGAACCGTTCTCTTTCTCCAACACCTGTCTTTGAACCGTTCTCTTTCTCCAACACCTGTCTTTGAACCGTTCTCTTTCTCCAACACCTGTGTGTGAACCGTTCTCTTTCTCCAACACCTGTGTGTGAACCGTTCTCTTTCTCCAACACCTGTCTTTGAACCGTTCTCTTTCTCCAACACCTGTCTTTGAACCGTTCTCTTTCTCCAACACCTGTCTTTGAACCGTTCTTTCTCCAACACCTGTCTTTGAACCGTTCTCTTTCTCCAACACCTGTCTTTGAACCGTTCTCTTTCTCCAACACCTGTCTTTGAACCGTTCTCTTTCTCCAACACCTGTCTTTGAACCGTTCTCTTTCTCCAACACCTGTCTTTGAACCGTTCTCTTTCTCCAACACCTGTCTTTGAACCGTTCTCTTTCTCCAACACCTGTCTTTGAACCGTTCTCTTTCTCCAACACCTGTCTTTGAACCGTTCTCTTTCTCCAACACCTGAGTGTGAACCGTTCTCTTTCTCCAACACCTGTCTTTGAACCGTTCTCTTTCTCCAACACCTGTGTTTGAACCGTTCTCTTTCTCCAACACCTGTGTTTGAACTGTTCTCTTTCTCCAACACCTGTCTTTGAACCGTTCTCTTTCTCCAACACCTGAGTGTGAACCGTTCTCTTTCTCCAACACCTGTCTTTGAACCGTTCTCTTTCTCCAACACTTGTGTTTGAACCGTTCTCTTTCTCCAACACCTGTCTTTGAACCGTTCTCTTTCTCCAACACCTGTGTTTGAACCGTTCTCTTTCTCCAACACCTGTGTTTGGACCGTTCTCTTTCTCCAACACCTGTGTTTGAACCGTTCTCTTTCTCCAACACCTGTCTTTGAACCGTTCTCTTTCTCCAACACCTGTCTTTGAACCGTTCTCTTTCTCCAACACCTGTCTTTGAACCGTTCTCTTTCTCCAACACCTGTCTTTGAACCGTTCTCTTTCTCCAACACCTGTCTTTGAACCGTTCTCTTTCTCCAACACCTGTGTTTGGACCGTTCTCTTTCTCCAATACCTGTGTTTGAACCGTTCTCTTTCTCCAACACCTGTCTTTGAACCGTTCTCTTTCTCCAACACCTGTCTTTGAACCGTTCTCTTTCTCCAACACCTGTCTTTGAACCGTTCTCTTTCTCCAACACCTGTCTTTGAACCGTTCTCTTCTCCAACACCTGTCTTTGAACCGTTCTCTTTCTCCAACACCTGTCTTTGAACCGTTCTCTTTCTCCAACACCTGTCTTTTAACCGTTCTTTCTCCAACACCTGTCTTTGAACCGTTCTCTTTCTCCAACACCTGTCTTTGAACCGTTCTCTTTCTCCAACACCTGTCTTTGAACCGTTCTCTTTCTCCAACACCTGTCTTTGAACCGTTCTCTTTTTCCAACACCTGTCTTTGAACCGTTCTCTTGCTCCAACACCTGTCTTTGAACCGTTCTCTTTCTCCAACACCTGTCTTTGAACCGTTCTCTTTCTCCAACACCTGTCTTTGAACCGTTCTCTTTCTCCAACACCTGTCTTTGAACCGTTCTCTTTCTCCAACACCTGTCTTTGAACCGTTCTCTTTCTCCAACACCTGTCTTTGAACCGTTCTCTTTCTCCAACACCTGTCTTTGAACCGTTCTCTTTCTCCAACACCTGTCTTTGAACCGTTCTCTTTCTCCAACACCTGTCTTTGAACCGTTCTCTTTCTCCAACACCTGTCTTTGAACCGTTCTCTTTCTCCAACACCTGTCTTTGAACCGTTCTCTTTCTCCAACACCTGTCTTTGAACCGTTCTCTTTCTCCAACACCTGTCTTTGAACCGTTCTCTTTCTCCAACACCTGTCTTTGAACCGTTCTCTTTTGTTTAATCCATTTGGGCTGAACTATTTATTAGAATGTATTACCTAGCCTCGCTTATCTTGTTTTCTTCGCTCCTCGGTATTTCCACTTTCCTGAGTTTCTCTTTTTCATTCTTTCCCATTTGTTATATTCAAATGTCAGAAAACTCTTCAATCCGCACTGAAAAGTCGAAATATGCAATAAAAAGAGATAAATCGTTTGGGAACATTTCTACTGTCTCATGTTGCTACAGGAGTTGCTTGCTCCGTGTTCCTGTGCTCCAGTAGGTGGGTGTTACCTCTGAATGCTGGTCCTGTGTAACCAAAACAAAGCCTCTGTGGTGTGTGCTGGAGGTGTGTGCGTGTGTAAGAGTGCGTGCGTTCATGGGTGTATGATAGAACACAGGTGTTAACTACACATGCGTATATTGGCCACTGATTCCCGATAGTAAACTAGCCTGACTACATCGTCTTGCAGTGCGTGAGCAGCTGTCCTGACATGTCAGATGATCTCTTGATTATTTCTGGGGAAGCGTAATAAACTGACAAATTAACACTTAGCTGGATGTCACGCGACGAACTTGACCGAATCAGTGTATTTGGTAGATGACTGTCAGCGAATGTGAACTTAAAACTGGGTCAGTGACTGATGGATTTGTCAGTACACGGGGAAATAAGGTGTCAACATTACTGGTTGTAATAGGCGTTCTCTCCCTTTATATATATATATATATTCTTTCTTTCTTTCAACACGTCGGCCGTTTCCCACCGAGGCAGGGTGGCCCAAAAGGAAAAACGAAAGTTTCTCCTTTTACATTTAGTAATATATACAGGAGAAGGGGTTACTAGCCCCTTGCTCCCAGCATTTTAGTCACCTCTTACGACACGCATGGCTTACGGAGGAAGAATTCTATTCCACTTCCCCATGGAGATAAGAGGAAATAAGAACAAGAACTAGTAAAAAATTAGAAGAAAACCCAGAGGGGTGAGTATATATATGCTTGTACTTGTATGTGTAGTGTGATCTAAGTGTAAGTAGAAGTAGCAAGATGTACCTGAAATCTTGTATGTTTATGAGACAGAAAAAAGACACCAGCAATCCTACCATCATGTAAAACAATTACAGGCTTTCGTTTTACACTCACTTGGCAGGACGGTAGTACCTCCCTGGGCAGTTGCTGTCTACCAACCTACTACCTAGAATATATATATATATATATATATATATATATATATATATATATATATATATATATATATATATATATATATATATATTCTTAGAAACTCCATAGAAAGTGAAATCTCGTATGAGTTAAGTTGAAGGATAACAAGTTTCTAAGTAAATCTCGTATCTACACTTATGCATTGTTTTGTTTTTCTCATAGACTCTGTTCTACGTGGAACATACAAATTTATACGCTGTTTAGCTGATGAACCCTTCATTCTCCTAAGTTCAGGTTCGGCTTCTTCTTTCCAATACCTTTTTCCCTTCTGCATCATGCCGGGATGTGTTCACTCAATAAAATCCATTCTAGCTTGCAGAGTGCTTGCTTCACCGCCGGCAATATAAATTCTTAATCCAGTATGAAATTCACTGTAGAAATTTACTGTAGCATGACAGTGGATGAGAGATGGTGAAGGACAAGTTATATTAATGGGGAAGCACTTTCTTGTTGATAAGTGATAAAACTGTGCCCTGTCATCCAAGAAAGTTTTCTGTGTATTTTAGAATTAGTCAGCACTTACGATGCAGTCCTTGAGAAACAAAAAAGGTGAATTCAAGATTCGCTTCTCTAGAAAAAAGTGAAATATAGTTAGGTATTTTTTTATTTTACAACGAAAGAAGCATAGTAACCTATCTTGAGCTTGTTAAAATTTACTTAGAGTAGGTAAATTTAGTTTTTTATTAAGAAATTGTAAAAATTCATCATTTTCCTTGTGCGGGAATGGTGAGGGTTGATGGGGGTAGAGGATGAGGCAGTCTTTGTGATCAGTCTATTGTGTAACAGGTGGATTGATTAACCAGTCTGACGATATAAAGCAAACTGGCAAGCAAGCAGGCATTGTTTTACAGCCCTTCCAGTCTTTTGAATCCCTGCTATCGCTCAGCTTCCAGAAACAAAACACAAAAAAAATGCACAGAAAATAGTTCCTGGAACACTACAATAACAGCAGCCACAAAATGTTGTTATGATTGACACAGCTCAGTGATGCCTCGAGCCTTCAGGGTGACGCAGCAGCTGACAGGTGTCACTTGGATTGTTGCCTCCACCTTCCTAGTGAGGCAGCAGCTGACAGGTGTCACTTGGATTGTTGCCTCCACCTTCCTAGTGAGGCAGCAGCTGACAGGTGTCATTTGGATTGTTGCCTCCACCTTCCTAGTGAGGCAGCAGCTGACAGGTGTCACTTGGATTGTTGCCTCCACCTTCCTAGTGAGGCAGCAGCTGACAGGTGTCACTTGGATTGCTGCCTCCACCTTCCTAGTGAGGCAGCAGCTGACAGGTGTCACTTGGATTGTTGCCTCCACCTTCCTAGTGAGGCAGCAGCTGACAGGTGTCATTTGGATTGTTGCCTCCACCTTCCTAGTGAGGCAGCAGCTGACAGGTGTCACTTGGATTGTTGCCTCCACCTTCCTAGTGAGGCAGCAGCTGACAGGTGTCACTGGATTGCTGCCTCCACCTTCCTAGTGAGGCAGCAGCTGACAGGTGTCACTTGGATTGTTGCCTCCACCTTCCTAGTGAGGCAGCAGCTGACAGGTGTCACTTGGATTGCTGCCTCCACCTTCCTAGTGAGGCAGCAGCTGACAGGTGTCATTTGGATTGTTGCCTCCACCTTCCTAGTGAGGCAGCAGCTGACAGGTGTCACTTGGATTGTTGCCTCCACCTTCCTAGTGAGGCAGCAGCTGACAGGTGTCATTTGGATTGTTGCCTCCACCTTCCTAGTGAGGCAGCAGCTGACAGGTGTCACTTGGATTGTTGCCTCCACCTTCCTAGTGAGGCAGCAGCTGACAGGTGTCACTTGGATTGTTGCCTCCACCTTCCTAGTGAGGCAGCAGCTGACAGGTGTAACTTGGAGTGTTGCCTCCACCTTCCTAGTGAGGCAGCAGCTGACAGGTGTCACTTGGATTGTTGCCTCCACCTTCCTAGTTTTTTTTTTTTTTTTTATATTTTATTGAAATCTGCGTATACAAACATCATGACATAGATATTACCATTTACATAAGAATTTCCCAATACCAAAACAACTACAAGCCAACTTCCCCACACCAAATGCTTAGTACCAAATATAATATTACATCACACTCCATGGTTCCTTCCTTTTCGCTATAACAGACGAAATATATACCAACCAATCAATAAGTTCTACGTGAACGCTTCAAGGCACACCAGAAACAACTACAATCTCATCCTTGTACAGCACCCCCCTCCTCCAAGATCGTTCACGCATTGTTATGCCATAAGACAAAACATAAAACCACAAAACAATGACCACACAAGGAATGAATACATATTACATACATATTACCCATGACACAATCGTATATAAAAAACATATATACCTTCCCAACCATGGGTTACATTAAACACAATATATACCTGACAACTACATATCCGTCCTATTCCCCAAAAATTCTTACAACCACCAAGCCCCATATACTTAAGGCCACCTTTAGTATACTTCTGATCTATACACAACATGATATAACAAAATATAGACAAGAAGAGATATACACTTCTTATAAAGAACTACCATATACCCCACATGCATACCCCCCTTGGACACAATCCTCAAACAAGAAAACATAACATGAACCAGCACACACACAAAATGTTAATATTTCTTATATAATGATCTCTGCCTTTTCAACACAAAACACAGAAAACACAAACATAACAAAATAACTTACTCAATAATGACCTTACACAGAAGGCCCAAAATATATGAACATCAATGATTATACAATCCTTGTATGCATCTTATCCAAAATCAGAACCAACCTTCGGCATAGAAGGTTCTCATACTCAGAGATGTACTGAAGCACAAACTACCCCAGCCTCTTCCCCACTGATCTACACCCTCCCCACCTAACGGCCTTCCACCTAAGAACCCACCTAACCCCCTTACCTATCATCTACACATTCTCACTACTTACCCATCCCCGTTCACCACCCCTAACCCATCCCCCTCCTTCCCCCCCTAACCTCTCCCCTCCCCACGCCCTTAACCCATGCACTGTCATCTCTCGATAAGGCTTCAGAAAGCCCCATCCCACGCCCTACCATATAATTCCCTGTTCCTACACTTAGTCCTATAAAAAGCCGCTCCCAATGCCCCAATACGTGCCTCCTCCTCTTCCCTACAACTCCATGAAATATAAACATAATCCAATACCAAATAAGACAACCCTGCGTATGCTGTCCGAAAACTGCCCCAGGTCCAAACTCAGCGCCCTCAGAACCGAAACCTCCTTTCCCCCACCTGTCGTAACACCCCCAAACCATTCTCTCACCTCCTGCAATCCATCACAAAATAACGACATGATATGCCGTTTCCAGCTCGCCACACCTACCGCAAACCCCATCAGCACCAACCCCATGACGTATAATTGAGCTCTAGAAGCCAAAACCCCTGCAAAAACCTATATCCTACCTTCGCACCCTAGGATGTAACTTTAGCTTTCGAAACCACCTCCATATTCCTTGCCAATCATACAGGGATAAACCCCTCTCCCCTGCACCTCCCTCCTCCAAGCCCAACCTATCCAACCTACTAACCCTACTGTCCCCGGCTCTTTCATCACCATTAACCCTCGTAAAATTGCCTCACATACCAATATATCCTTCCTTCCCCACCACCTGCGCACCTCCTTCATTACTAACCCCACTCTTCTTCCCCTCCCCTCCTCGCATCAGAAATTCATGCCTCACAAACACACTTCGTAATCTACACCTCAACGGTATCAACCCTATCCCACCCCACCTCGTCTTAGTTTCCACTACCTCCTACTTAGCCAGTGTCTCCCATGCCCCCATACGAACCTTAAACATTACTCAACAAACGTTGCACATCCCTCCAAGAGAGGATATACCACCGCCCTAAACCATAATTTGCTATACACCAACACATTTATAACAATAACTCTTTGCAGTAATGTCACCTCTCCCACTCCCCAGCCCCTCATCCTTCCACTTGCCGCATCCACCACCGTCCTTGAATTCACCTCCCGCACCACTACCTCATCTGCACTAAAAACTATACCGCATATCTTAATCATTTCTACACAATTCCAACCCTCCGCAACCCCAACGCTTCCCCAGACCAACTTCCTACCTCCAATAAATTAGACTTCCCTATTAACCCTCATCCCTGTTCCCCTCCCAAAACGTTCTATCAAATCATTCAACTTACTCAATTGCCACTCCTTCCTAACCAACACCGTGGTGTCATCAACATAACCAACCATGCCACCCACCACCTCCCTCTCCTCAGACCTCCCTCAACCCCGCCTCTACCAATCTGTAAAAAGGGTCCTGCAAAAGTGCGAAAGGATCTGCGACAGAGGACAACCCTGTCGCAGACCCTCTGCATTTCCACTGCCCTTCCCACCTTCCCATTAATCTGCACTCGAAATAACGCACCTGCATACAATGTTTCGACCCACCTTACCACCCCTTCCCCAAAACCCTGCCTCTCCAATATTGCTAATAACATTTCTCGATCAACCCTGTCATATGCTCTCTGCCAATCCAATCCTAACACCCCCCTCCTCACTTTCTTCAATAAACTGCTTAATTCGCCGATGCCCTGTACGAATACTCCTTCCAGGCACCCCAAATTGACCCTCATGCAAAACTCCACCTAAACCCTCTTGATCCTATTTGCCAAAATCTTTGAAAAAATTTTGTAATCCGCCGCAACAAAGCCAGACCCCTATAATCACTTAAGCCCTCAGGAGAATCTCCCTTCGCCACTAATACTACTACCCCAGTCCTCATTGATTCCCCCATGAAACCATCCTCCTCAACCCATTAAACAACCTCACGAGAACCCTTTTAAAACCTCCCAATGAGTTACGTACAAATCCCCGGCAACCCATCGATCCCAGGTGACTTCCCCAACCTCAAACCCTGCACGGCTTCCCAAACCTCCTCCTCCAAAATCTCTGCCCGCACTCTCTTCCCTCCTCCACACTCAAGAATCTCCCTATGCCCTGCAATAACCCTTGTCTTTCCACCTGATTAACATTCCCTTCCTGTATTGAACACGAAACCATCCTTCCGCGTACCCCCCATGCCCTCCGTCGTTCTTAAACCCTCCTCCTGGTACCCATCCACCCCCTCCACTTTCAAAGACGAAATTAACATCCCCTCCTACGTTTCTCAAAATTCCTTAAAACCACCTTTGAAGCCTTATTTCCCCATAAAACCTCCTCCATACCACTCCTAACCCGTAAGGCATGAAACCGTTCTCTTGTAAATCCCGTAACATACCCTCAATTCCACTACCTCTGCCGTTCTCCTCCCCCCCAATCCCGCCTGACAATCACGTAACAACCCCTCCAAATATTTCTGATACCCAAACCTACTCCTGCTATCTTCCCTACCGACCCACCCATAAAACTTCCTAATTTCCTCTTTCCCCTCTCCATCCACCATCTGACAATCCATTTGACACCCCCACTCCTCCCTTCCACACCCCTCCCCCACCACTCTTCGAACATCTCAGCCCCCTTCCCTCTTCAATAATCTCGTATTCAATTTCCAATAATCTTATACACACTCACTGCCCCGTCCCACCCCCTTCAAACAACACTCCCTATGATCCGAAAACCCACATCGACACATTCCACCCTCCGAACATCCACCGCCCTTGTCACATATATTCTGTCCAGTCGTGCTGCATAATCCTTCCTCACAAAGGTATATTCCACCATTTCTCCCCGTCCCCGACCACGTCTACCACTCCCACTGCCCCAACACACCCTCAACGACCCCAACACACACCCCCACCCCGTGGCTCGACGTCTCTAATCCGAATCACACAATTCCAATCTCCAGCAATTATAGACACTTGAGGCAAACCTCGGACAGCATACGCCAACTCATTGTTTACAAAATCATCCTTTAGTCTCCTATTGCTTATAGCTGGCATATATACTCCCAGGAAACTCACCTGTACTCCACCCCAATCCCCGCTTACTCTAACTATTCTACCACCCACATCCTCCCAAGACTCTAAAGTGAATGGACATAACTCACTGACTCCTACCAACACCCCCTTTAAATGCCCGTGCATCACACGCAAAATCCTATACCCCTTTATTACTAGCTCATTACCCTTCCTATAATTATGCTCTTGACAAAAGAAAACATCAACTTTCCACCTCCGCAGTTACCTCCACCCATTTACGTTTCACCTCATTCCTGAGGCCATTCACATTAAATGTTACACACCTGAAGCGTAAGACTGGGGTTTGCCCTTTGGCTTCAGTACTCTTTTCCATTATCATATGTCCTTCCCCATCCTTCCCCTCCTACCCCTCCCATCCTCCTTTACTTCCCTAGCACCCCAGTACCCTTTGACCTACCTCCTTCCCCTGCACCCCATCTGCCCACACTTTTTCCCAGGCCTTTGTGCAGCTGTCAACAAGTCATCCTCAGACTCCTCCCCGGCCTTTTCCTGGACTCCCTTTTTCCTCAACTAACTCCATTTCCTCTTCCCTATGAACCTCTGCTACTACCACAGATACCTGAACGTTATTCACTTCCCTACACATATCATTCTCAACAACAGCCTCATTTTGATCATTCTTGAAATCACCTCGCTCCAAAACAGAAACTTCTTCCATCGACAAATTATCTCCCCTGTATGAACTCTCGTAAGTCCTTCAAAATCTCTGCCTCCTCCCCATGCATCCCCTGATGATCAGCAACAGACGCCGTACAATGTTCCTCTAATGCCACAGACGACACATTACCCCTCGCCTCCCATCTGCCCTTCCACCTGCTCCACCTCCTCGCTCCACGACTGACGCACCATGCCCTCCTGCCCGTCGTCCACACGTTGGTCTTTCTGTCAGAATTGTTGAAACCTCCTTGGGTCTCACGTCCCGTCCACACCTCGCCTCACTTCCGTCTTCCTTCGATTACAGTCCGCCGCCAGGTGTCCCTGCTGTCCGCATAACCAACAGGTTCGAACCTGCCCAACATATGTAACATACACCTGCGGCGAAAACCAGTCATTATTACATAAGAAGGGATCTCCTGACGTAACGTCATCTTGACGGAATACGTCCCCTCCAACATCCCAGCATAGGGCCCCTTCGCCCACCTGCCAACAGTTACTGCATGAACAATGCCATATTTCTGCATGGCTTCAGTAATGTCACATTCTCCCGCCTCAAAAGGCACATTCTTCAGCTTCACCCACTTGTAGGTGGCTGACATCATGGACACATACCTCAAGGCCTGATAACACCACCAACCTCTTGTCCTGAAACGTATCCACGATCCTATGATACGCCGCCGAACACGCAAACTTCACAAACAGCCTCCTCGCTCCATTGAGGGATATCCCGTATAATTCGGAATGGTCCACTCCCAGCACATCACGCAGAATCGCAGGTAGAACAATATCCGCGTTGGACGGGTACACTGCTCCCTGTAGAATCTCAATTCCAACAGTATTAACCCTCCTCCTGTAGCCCTCCGCCATGACAGTGAAAATAAAATTTCACGATGCGGCCACCAGAGGTCACGACGAGCACCCGCACACAACCAGGGCTGGGCGTTGAATGGAGTAGTGGTAGTAAGTAGGGGGAGTAGTGGTAGTAAGTAGGGGGAGTAGTGGTAGTAAGTAGGGGAGTAGTGGTAGTAAGTAGGGGAGTAGTGGTAGTAAGTAGGGGAGTAGTGGTAGGTAGGGGAGTAGTGGTAGTAAGTAGGGGGAGTAGTGGTAGTAAGTAGGGGGAGTAGTGGTAGTAAGAGGGGGAGTAGTGGAAGTAAGTAGGGGAGAGTGGTAGTAAGTAGGGGGAGTAGTGGTAGTAAGTAGGAGGAGTAGTGGAAGTAAGTAGGGGAGTAGTGGTAGTAAGTAGGGGAGTAGTGGAAGTAAGTAGGGGAGTAGTGGTAGTAAGTAGGGGAGTAGTGGTAGAAGCAGGGGAGAGTGGTAGTAAGTAGGGGAGTAGTGGAAGTAAGTAGGGGGAGTAGTGGTAGTAAGTAGGGGAGTAGTGGTAGTAAGCAGGGGAGTAGTGGAAGCAAGTAGGGGAGAGTGGTAGTAAGTAGGGGGAGTAGTGGTAGTAAGTAGGGGGAGTAGTGGAAGTAAGTAGGGGAGTAGTGGAAGTAAGAGGGGGAGAGTGGAAGAAGTAGGGGAGTAGTGGAAGTAAGTAGGGGAGAGTGGAAGTAAGTAGGGGAGTAGTGGTGGAAGTAGGGGAGTAGTGGAAGTAAGTAGGGGAGAGTGGTAGTAAGTAGGGAGTAGTGGAAGTAGTAGGGAGAGTGGAAGTAAGTAGGGGAGTAGTGGTAGTAAGTAGGGGAGTAGTGGTAGTAAGTAGGGGAGTAGTGGTAGTAAGTAGGGGGAGTAGTGGAGTAAGAGGGGAGTAGTGGTAGTAGTTAGGGGAGTAGTGGTAGTAAGTAGGGGAGTAGTGGTAGTAAGTAGGGGAGTAGTGGTAGTAAGTAGGGGAGTAGTGGTAGTAAGTAGGGGAGTAGTGGTAGTAAGTAGGGGAGTAGTGGTAGTAAGTAGGGGAGTATGTAGTAAGAGGGGGAGGTGGTAGAAGTAGGGGGATAGTGGAGTAAGTAGGGGAGTAGTGGAAGTAAGTAGGGAGTAGTGGTAGTAAGTAGGGGGAGTAGTGGAAGTAAGTAGGGGGAGTAGTGTTAGCTATACAAGAGACAAAGTGGAGTGAAACCAGGCGATAGTATTGTACATTTTTTGTTATAATTTATCTCCATCTTGCATGGTAAAATAATTCTCGCCGAATAAACCACATCGGCAAGTTCTCTAACGCACGACACGTACACGACACGTACACGACACGTACACGACACGTACACGACATAAGATACTGATTCTCCCCTGACCTCTCTTAAATAACCTGATTTGACCTTAACTGTCCGAGCCTGCTGTCAAAATGCAATTCTCCAACACGAGTTGAAATTGAAGCAAGAAATAAGGAATAGAATAATACAAAATAAAGGAGGGTCGACATAGTAAATGTCACGCTGCCACAGAGACATTGGAAATATTTTTACTTTCTCGGTCCAATACCCAAAAGAGCATTGAGGCGCTTCATAATGCAACACATTCTTTCTTAGCAGCAAGACAATGTGTGTGTGTTGTGTGTGTGTTGTGTGTGTCTGTTGTGTTGTGTGTTGTGTGTGTTGTGTGTGTGTGTGTTGTGTTGTTTGTGTGTTGTGTGTGTTGTGTTTGTGTGTGTTGTTTGTGTGTTGTGTTTGTGTGTGTTGTGTTTGTGTTGTGTTTGTGTGTTGTGTTTGTGTTGTGTGTTTGTGTGTGTTGTGTGTGTTGTGTTTGTGTGTGTTGTGTGTGTGTTGTGTGTGTTGTGTGTGTGTGTGTTGTGTGTGTGTGTGTTGTGTTGTTTGTGTGTTGTGTGTGTTGTGTTTGTGTGTGTTGTGTGTGTGTTGTGTTGTGTGTTGTGTGTGTGTGTTGTGTGTGTTGTGTGTGTGTGTGTTGTGTTGTTTGTGTGTTGTGTGTGTTGTGTTTGTGTGTGTTGTTTGTGTGTTGTGTTTGTGTGTTGTGTTTGTGTTGTGTTTGTGTGAGCTGGTTGTGTTTGTGTTGTGTGTTTGTGTGTGTTGTGTGTGTTGTGTTTGTTGTGTGTTGTGTGTGTGTTGTGTGTTTGTGTGTGTGTGTGTTGTGTGTGTGTGTGTGTTGTGTGTTTGTGTGTGTTGTGTGTGTTGTGTTTGTGTGTTTGTGTTTGTGTTGTATTTGTGTGTTGTGTTTGTGTTGTGTGTTTGTGTGTGTTGTGTGTGTTGTGTTTGTGTGTGTTGTGTGTGTTGTGTGTGTGTGTGTGTGTGTTGTGTGTGTGTTGTGTTTGTGTGTGTTGTGTGTGTTGTGTGTGTGTTGTGTTTGTGTTGTGTGTGTTGTGTGTGTGTTGTGTGTGTGTTGTGTGTGTGTTGTGTGTGTGTGTTGTGTGTGTGTTGTGTTTGTGTGTGTTGTGTTTGTGTTGTGTGTGTTTGTGTGTGTAGTGTTTGTTTCATGTCAATTATTGACACCTACAGTAGTTCGGTATAACAAAGAGAATATTGTGTTTAAACTGGGAAAACTGTAAGAGTGAAAATCAATGAGCAGACGTCACAGTGTGGCGAGGCAAGCAGGCGTCACAGTGTGGCGAGCCAAGCAGGCGTCACAGTGTGGCAAGGCAAGCAGGCGTCACAGTGTGGCAAGGCAAGCAGGCGTCACAGTGTGGCGAGGCAAGCAGGCGTCACAGTGTGGCAAGGCAAGCAGGCGTCACAGTGTGGCAAGGCAAGCAGGCGTCACAGTGTGGCGAGGCAAGCAGGCGTCACAGTGTGGCAAGGCAAGCAGGCGTCACAGTGTGGCAAGGCAAGCAGGCGTCACAGTGTGGCAAGGCAAGCAGACGTCACAGTGTGGCAAGGCAAGCAGGCGTCACAGTGTGGCGAGGCAAGCAGGCGTCACAGTGTGGCAAGGCAAGCAGGCGTCACAGTGTGGCAAGGCAAGCAGGCGTCACAGTGTGGCGAGGCAAGCAGGCGTCACAGTGTGCCAAGGCAAGCAGGCGTCACAGTGTGGCAAGGCAAGCAGGCGTCACAGTGTGGCGAGGCAAGCAGACGTCACAGTGTGGCGAGGCAAGCAGGCGTCACAGTGTGGCGAGGCAAGCAGGCGTCACAGTGTGGCAAGGCAAGCAGGCGTCACAGTGTGGCGAGGCAAGCAGACGTCACAGTGTGGCAAGGCAAGCAGACGTCACAGTGTGGCGAGGCAAGCAGACGTCACAGTGTGGCGAGGCAAGCAGACGTCACAGTGTGGCGAGGCAAGCAGACGTCACAGTGTGGCAAGGCAAGCAGACGTCACAGTGTGGCGAGGCAAGCAGACGTCACAGTGTGGCGAGGCAAGCAGACGTCACAGTGTGGCGAGGCAAGCAGACGTCACAGTGTGGCAAGGCAAGCAGACGTCACAGTGTGGCGAGGCAAGCAGGCGTCACAGTGTGGCAAGGCAAGCAGACGTCACAGTGTGGCGAGGCAAGCAGACGTCACAGTGTGGCAAGGCAAGCAGACGTCACAGTGTGGCGAGGCAAGCAGACGTCACAGTGTGGCGAGGCAAGCAGACGTCACAGTGTGGCAAGGCAAGCAGACGTCACAGTGTGGCAAGGCAAGCAGACGTCACAGTGTGGCGAGGCAAGCAGACGTCACAGTGTGGCAAGGCAAGCAGACGTCACAGTGTGGCGAGGCAAGCAGGCGTCACAGTGTGGCAAGGCAAGCAGACGCTAAATTACTTGCTGCTTTTGTGTCAGCTACTGAGGCTTCACTGCCAGGCGACACCTAACACACACACACACACACACACACACACACACACACACACACACACAAGTGATGTAGTGGAGACAGGAACCATACATAGTTTTAAGACGAGGTATGATAAAGCGAGAGAGAGGACCTAGTAGCGATCAGTGAAGAGGCGGGGCCAGGAGCTATGTATCGACCCCTGCAACCATAAATATTCGAGTACACATAAATTAGACACACGTGTCTAATCCATCTACACTGGAATAGTATGTAAATACCGACAACGTTTTGCTCAACACTGAACTTTATCAAGTTAGTAGAGAATGCATCAAAACATCCTCTCCCTGCTTCACTTTTCGTTTTACGTCATAAACGACTACAGGAAAACGACACTTAAAATAATGACCGTTCCTAAAATAGAGAGAAATTGACTCGTACATCTTTTTTTTCCCTCCTGTAGTGTTGCTACCACCGTCAGTACGCCGTCCAGAAGCAACACCATCAGTAGTCATCACTTACACTACCTTAAGGACCTTACTAGAGGCAGTCACTATCATGTAGAAAAATGCATCATTCCTTGCAATGGATGTGACGAAAGTTGCACAGGAGAAACTTCACAGAACATTATCAAGAAAATCAAGGAACACTAGTACGCATAAAACAAAATTCATAATGTTATGTTGCAGTAAACAGGAGATGTCACAATATGCAAAATAACTACTGTAAAAAATAACGAACTTCCAAGTGCTCTCGTGAATTCTCACATCAAGGACCTTTGAAGTTCTCCATTTTTTAATAGTGTTTTGCATATTGTGATGTCCGTAAACTAGTTAGCAAAGAACGAAACAAGAATACATGTTTAGAATCTGCCCTCAGTAGCACTTCTAACACTCCAGATAAGTGGACACACATGCAACCTCCTCCTTATTGTTTTATTTAGGCTACACTCCCCTCAAGGGAGGTTCCTTGATGCTGGCGAGGGGCTCTTGATCTAGGGAATTGAATCTGCGCCCACAGGCGCTGTATAATCCCTACGGATTTAGCGTTCCCCATGATAAATAATAATTTAGGCTACACTTAGCTTGCCATTAGCGTTATCTAGTCCCAACTGAACGTCTCTCTTAACCTGATAAAACTCTCACGAGGGAAAGGTAGGCTAAAATAAAAGCCTACTCTCTGTTACGTGTCTTCACACCGTAGTTCTTGCAGTTGGAGATTAATCAGCTGTGATACACTGGGTGGAATTTTATGCAAATGAAGTAGTAAAATGAGATACGTACAACAGTATGTGTACTCAGCTCAGGGAGGACGCGTTTTACGTCTTTCAGGAGAGATGCATCCTTGTTTAAGAACGAAAAGATAGCAGCTTGTTTTGGTGTAAGGTCACACAACCGCATGATGGTGCCATTCTCTACCAGTGTATGATATCACCATCGAGGTGGACGTTATCTTGGCCTGAGCAAGTTCTCTTCACAGGGAGGAATATTGTTTTGTAGTGTTGTTACGATCTCGTGAGTCAGGATGGTGTGTTGTATTGATGTATGGTCACACCACATAGATAGATATTGTATTGATGTAAGGTCACACAACATAGATGGATATTGTATTGATGTAAGGCCACACCACAGGGATGGATGTTGTATTGATGTAAGGCCACACCACAGGGATGAATGTTGTATTGGATTTATGTAAAGCCACACCACAGAAATGAATGTATTGGATTGATGTAAGGCCACACCACAGGGATGGATGCTGTTATGGATTGATGCAAGCCCACTCCACCGACGCGGATGTTATCTTGTTTTAGTGAAAGGGAGTGGAATTCTTCGTCAGGGAAAATACCTCCTGACGCGAGTCTCGTATGATAACCTTCACAGTGCCTGAGTACCCACAGGTGAACACGTACTGGGCTGACGCTGGTCTTAGTTATGTGATAACCCGCACGAGTAAGATCTGATATCGTTGTGCTGACACATTCAATCTAAATAATTATATATAATATATATTCGCAAACAGGCGAAATTATTTACAAACATTATCTCTGTCCACAGCAGGATTCGAACCTACACACACACTGCGCCCATACTTATCTGGGATCTGGCCGTGGAGAAGGTACTACGTACTTTGATGCATAGTGTGTGGGTTCGAATCCTGCTGTGGACTCGATCATTGCTTCGAGAATAAAGAGCTGAATTATTAACTCGAGGACAAGATCTCGTTGAATGTAAGCGTCGTGTTGTTTCAACGTGACTAGACAAAGACCCTTACAGATCGAAACTAGTTACCCAATAAACACTTGTTCTTCATCGTCGCTTTACAATGTGAATACGATAATAGTATACAATCCCGACACGTTGATGAGCTAGACACATGTGCAAGAGTTAGGTGTGTATTTATACGTTTCGCCTACACAGTAGGCTTCTTCAGTCGAGTACAGAGGAGGCAGCAGAAGCAGTAGAGATGTGAAGACAATGTAATCAGTCCATCACCCTTGAAGACGTAGTTTTGAGGTGGTCAGTCCCTCAGCCCGGAGAAGAATTCTGTTCCAAGGCCTGGAACAACGTGAAGCTGAACAAAGGTATGGAGACATACTGTCATAGGTGAGTCTACCTGGAGTCTACCTGGAGAGAATTCCAGGGGTCAACGCCCCCGCGGCCCGGTCCGTGACCAGGCCTCTTGTTGGACCAGAGCCTGATCAACCAGGCTGTTACTGCTGGCCGCACGCAGTCCAACGTACGAACCACAGCCCGGCTGATCAGGTACCGACTTGAGGTGCCTGTCCAGTGCCTGCTTGAAGACAGCCAGGGGCTTGTTGGTAATCCCCCTGATGTATGCTGGGAGGCAGTTGAACAATCTTGGGCCCCTCACACTTATTGTGTTGTCCCTCAACGTGCTAGTGGCACCCCTGCTCTTCATTGGGGGGATGTTACATCGCCTGCCGAGTCTTTTGCTTTCGTACGGAGTGATTTTTGTGTGCAAGTTTGGTACTAAGCCCTCGAGAATTTTCCATGTGTATATAATAATGATCTCTCCCGCCTGCGTTCTAGAGAGTACAGGTTTAGGAACTTCAAGCGTTCCCAGTAGTTGAGGTGGTTTATCGCACTTATGCGTGCCGTGAAGGTTCTCTGCACATTTTCAAGGTCAGCAATTTCACCCGCCTTGAAAGGTGCAGTTAGTGTGCAGCAATATTCCAGCCTAGATAGAACAAGCGATCTGTAAAGTGTCAACATGGGCTTGGCATCCCTGGTTTTGAAGGTTCTCATTATCCATCCTGTCATTTTTCGAGCAGATGCAATTGCTACATTGTTATGGTCCTTGAAGGTGAGATCCTCTGACATGAACACTCCCAGGTCTTTGACATTAGTTTTTCGCTCTATTGTGTGGTTGGAATTAGTTTTGTACTCCGATGAGATTTTAATTTCTTCACGTTTTCCGTATCTGAGTAATTGAAATTTCTCATCATTGAACTTCATATTGTTTTCTGCAGCCCATTTAAAGATTTGGTTTATGTCTGCTTGGAGTCTTGCAGTGTCTTCAACGGTGGACACTGTCATACAGATTCGGGTGTCATCTGCAAAGGAAGACACAGCACTGTGGCTTATATCCCTGTCAATGTCTGATATGAGGATGAGGAATAGGATGGGAGCAAGTACTGTGCCTTGTGGAACAGAGCTTTTCACAGTAGCTGCCTCAGACTTTACTCTGTTGACTACTACTCTTTGTGTTCTATGTGTTAGGAAATTATAAATCCATCTACCAACTTTTCCTGTTATTCCTTTATCACGCATTTTGTGTGCTATTACACCATGGTCACACTTGTCAAAGGCTTTGCAAAATCTGTGTATATAACATCTGCATTCTGTTTATCTTCTAGAGCATCCAGGACCTTGTCGTAGTGGTCCAGTAGTTGGGACAGACAGGAGCGGCCTGCTCTAAACCCATGCTGTCCTGGGTTGTGCAATTGATGGGTATCAAGATGGGTGGCGATCTTGCTTCTTGAACCCTTTCAAAGATTTTTATGATATGGGACGTTAGCGCAATTGGTCTGTAGTTCTTTGCTATTGCTTTACTGCCCCTTTGTGGAGCGGGGCTATGTCTGTGTTTTTAGTAGCTGCGGGACGATCCCAGTGTCCATGCTCCTCTCCATAGGATGTTAAAAGCATGTGATAGGGGCTTCTTGCAGTTCTTGATGAACACGGAGTTCCATGAGTCTGGGCCTGGAGCGGAGTGCATGGGCATGTCATTTATTGCCTTTTCAAAGTCATTTGGCGTAGTGATGATGTCAGAAAGGCATGCGTCTGTCAAGTTCTGTGGCACTCTCATGAAAAAATCATTTAGGTTTTCGATTTTCAGTCTGGTTAGTGGCTCGCAAAGACTGAGTCATACTGGGATTTAAGTAACTCACTCATTTCCTTGCTGTCATCTGTGTAGGACCCATCCGGTTTAAGTAGGGGCCCAATACTGGTTGTTGTTCTCGACTTTGATTTTGCATAGGAAAAGAAATACTTAGGGTTTCTTTCAATTTCATTTATGGCTCTTAGTTCTTCCCGTGGTGAACCGCAAGTAATGTTTACAATAGAGGTGGTATTAACCTCCCTCAAGAGAAAGGATAAAAACAGGCTTGGCAAGTATAAAACTCTTCTGCCTATCCATAATTACCTTGTGGTCATCATGACTTACGGAATCGTAATAACACTATTGCCAGTGCGTTAACCACTCACTTTTACGACTCTCTCGCCAAGTGTTCAAACCCGACCCGTTCTGGGGTTTGTTAGCCTGTGCTCATTATGCTCTCACCCCTGGGACCTCATTACTCTAAATAGGTCACTCTGCTCCCTGTAAATAAGGCATTACCACGTATGTGTTTGTGAGACCCAACAATTAATATTTACACCAATAACTCAAAACAGTTGTGACCGGGTGTGGACGTGTGAATTGCTCATTACTTTATAATTTGTTCATGATTGTAACCATGTATAAACGTAAGTAAGTAAATTTACTTACATGATTCACTACCTTTGAAACTTGTGAGTTCATTACTTTTGTACCTTGTTCAGTTATCAAAACTTTGGGGCCCAGTCCCTGGACCCATTATGTACCTCTGTAATCTTTTGGCTAGCTCCCACAGGATGGGTATGGGGTGGCTACCTCCCACAGGATGGGTATGGGGTGGCTACCGCCCACAGGATGGGTATGGGGTGGCTACCTCCCACAGGATGGGTATGGGGTGCATAATAAAGATATTAAACTGACTAAACTGCCTCTGCAATGTCTCTGCCAATCTAACTTTTAGTTAAATTGTCACTATTCAGTTTTAATAACACAACTTTTAATTTATATTATACTCCATCAGGGTACAATGCTCACAGAGGTAATATTATAATATATATTTTTTTTAGATGTAATTTGTTTTCTAGAGTTGGTCAGGTAGTGGAAGTGTGTTCCTCTCGTCCAGTCGAGGAAGTGTGTTCCTCTCGTCCAGTCGAGGAAGTGTGTTCCTCTCGTCCAGTCGAGGAAGTGTGTTCCTCTCGTCCAGTCGAGGAAGTGTGTTCCTCTCGTCCAGTCGAGGAAGTGTGTTCCTCTCGTCCAGTCGAGGAAGTGTGTTCCTCTCGTCCAGTCGAGGAAGTGTGTTCCTCTCGTCCAGTCGAGGAAGTGTGTTCCTCTCGTCCAGTCGAGGAAGTGTGTTCCTCTCGTCCAGTCGAGGTTCCTTAGGTTACGTAAAGTTTGTCAGGAAAAAGGACAAGTGTTTCCTAACAGCTGCAGGTTTTGGTCGTCCGACCGACGCCTTCCACTGTCGTGTGGGTATCTGGGAGTATTAATGGTTAAAGATAAACACTCGGGACGGATGGTGATGTAGATATATTAAGTGAGTGAGGAGAACCCAGCCGTACCTGCTCCGCCGTCTAGGCCTACCGTGAGAATGAGGGGGGGGGCGCTTGGGGAAAGCGTCCCACATGCGAAACGCGTGACGTCACAGCTGATGTCACAGGTAGCTATGCTAGGGATCTTAAATATAAATATAGCTGGTACTACACACATATACTACACATATGGTACATATGGTACATATGACATACATATGACACCACTGGCTTACCGGTCCACTTTAAAAATAATTTTGATTATGATTTTAACCCCTTTTTTGTAACCTTATGACTCCTTCCTCTTCAAATTTTCCTAGTCAGTGTTGCATGACAGTCCACTTTTGTGTTGACGGAAATGTAGGAGTATATAAAGTTACCTGTAGCCTGAAATTTTGCATTGGAAGTTTGGTAAAACTTTTTATTTCAGCTGTAAAGGCATTTGTGGCAAAATCCCTAAGGTATATATCCCTGGGTGTAGATGAATGGTTCACAGAACCGACAGGATAATGAATTAGATACTTGGGTATCTAATTAGATACTTTACAACACTTGGATGTTTTTATTGTGGAAACATTTCGCCAACCAGTGGCTTCCTCAGTCCATTACAGAGAAGAAAGGTTGAAGATCAGAAGGAGTTTGAGGTAATCAGTCCCTTAGCTTGGAGTCGATGTGATCAGTCCATCAATCTTAGTAAGTATATTCAGGTATACACAAATACAGTTACATAGATTATCATACATAGCAGCATATGTGTAGAGAATCTAGGATAACCCAAAAAAGTCAGTGACTTATTTCCTTTGGGGTAGACTGATCGCATATCGTCTCGAGGATAAGGGACCGATTACCTCAAACTTCTTCTGATCTTCAACCTTTCTTCTCTTTATTGGACTGAGGAAGCCACTGGTTGGTAAAACGTTTCCACAGTAAAGATACCCAAGTGTTGCAAAAGTGGTAGTTAGTACAAGGTAATCGCTCGACTACTGCTGCCCACACCTTTGCTACAGTGAACACAAAGGGTACCTTATGTGTCTCGTTTGACCCATATATTAGTTTGGGGTGGTAGTGAAGGGGCATATCCCTGGGTACTAAATGCTCCACCGTGGTGTGAGAGGGCAAAGGAGCAGTGGGGTGCTTGTGTGGGTGGTACTGAAGGATACACGAGGCGAAGTTTAACGCAATATAACACAGGTCGTTGCAAGGTTATGAACCCGTTGCGTCAGACGAGATTTTGGCATGTGACGTATGTTGCAACCACACTGTTGCATCATGTGTTATAAATGCAAAAAAATTAGAAAGACACAAGAGATAGTCACAGAGAGACAGGGTATGATCATACACAGTACTGACATTCTGACATTGTAACTTAGACATTAGGATTAGAAAATCAAGGTTTCTTTTTAGTCGGAAACCATAACAGAGACCTTGAACTTGAGAGGTGGTATAATGTACTAAGATGGAACATTGTTGAATGACTAATAGCAAAGGCTTCCTTCCTTCTGTCATATTTGTTTATTCCCTAGTGCCTCTTTTAACAGTATTTAGAGCTGGGTCTTGTGGGATTATGCATTATAGATTTTATGGTATTACAGCTGCCAGTTTGTGCCTGTATTTGTCCTGTGAAGAGCAGGCCACTATCACAGGGATGAACAGTGACATAGGACGTAAAACTTACAAAGTCAAGGAGGAGTACATTTAGATATATTTTAGTATCCCCTCAAGGGAAGTTCCTTGACGCTGGTGAGGGGCTCTTGATCTAGGGAATTGAATCTGTGTTCCAGTTCCCTGAATTAGTCTGAATACCTTTCATCCCCTCCTCCACTGGCGCTGCATAATCCCTACGGGTTTAGCGCTCCCCATGATTATAATATATTTTAATATGGACGGGATGGTACCAAAATTTTTACCGATGTCTCAACATTAATTGATCTGTATATTTCGATTCCTTCTGGGATCGTCTTCAGCAGAAGGGTTGAAATGTACAGATCAATTAATTTTCAGTTTCGCCTCCATGTGGATAATTATTAATCATTGATAACTGTTCATTACACTTTACTTGTCCACTGATACTTAATCTTAGGCCGATACCGATACCATTAAAATTAGTCGATACCACCGATGCTGATGCTTGGGCACACCCTACTGTCAAGTGTTATTTCTATTTACAGTAAAATTTAGGGGACTTCATACTTTATAGAAAGAACAAATATCCCACACGGGGGGGGGAGAGAGAGAGAGAGAGAGAGAGAGAGAGAGAGAGAGAGAGAGAGAGAGAGAAAGGGGGGAAGGGGGATACGACGACGTTTCGGTCCGATTGGACCATTTATAAGTCACACAACACACGAAGGTGAGGGGGGCCCGTGTATATAGGAGAGGGGGACAGGGACGGGAAGAGGAGAGGGAGAAAGAATGTAATGAATGGTTCAGAGAACCGACAAGTTGATAAATTAGACACATGTCCCTTGGGTATTTTTGGGAAACTTTTTGGTGGCTTCAATCCCTAAAAAGGGGAAAACGTGAAGCAAAATTTAAATAGTCCTCCCTTGAGTCATTAATCAGTCCATCAACTGCTTTGTTTTTTTCCCACGGTCTTTATTTTTAATTTATCTCCCCTTGATATCATTGTGTACCTTCCTTCCTCAATAATGGAGAGTGGCACTGCTATAAGGTTCTGTATTTAATTTGATCTTTGTATGTTCGACTAAAAATTAAACCAAGGTTAATCCACTCAACATCAGTCATCTTTTACATTGGTTTCCCCTCAAATTTTATGTTTTTTATGGTGGTTGTTTTTTTTTGGCTTTGATTGCATGCCATGGGGGTTAAAATTGTTATTTATCCCTTTTTTGGATTGGGCGTTACCCAAACCCTTTGCCTAACCCCTTCTTCTTTTATTGAGGGGGAAAACCACGGGTTTGGGAAAAAAAGTTAAATGGCAAATTCTAATTCATCACCCCTTTTCTAATGCTTTTTAACATTTCTCCATTTTTAAAATGAACGTTTTTACGGGGGGCCGGGGATCGTCCCCCCAAGGGAAAAAACTTTGGCATGTTTCACTTTTTTCCCTGCAATCAGTAATACCGGGGGTTAGTCGACTGTTGGGGGTCGCATCCTGGATCCGATTAATACGTTGCCTAAAAAATGCATAATCAGGACTTTCTTAAATTTCCAGGTCTGTATCATTTGTATCATGTACTTGTAGAAATTATTTTATTATTTTTTTGGGGGGTGCCCCCAAAAAGGAAAAAAAACTTCCAATCTTTGTTCGGCTATCTGTGGGGGGTTGTCCCTGGCCTGGGGGCCCCCGGCCACGGGCCCCCTGAGTGTCCGTGATTGGGCCCCCCCGGGGGGGGAAAATTTTTGGGGAAGTGTTTCCTTACCCTGTTGCCCCGTTCATTAAAATAATTGGTACCTTTTTTTAGTCAACTGGTGGGGGTGGCCCCTGGGGGAAAAAAGTGAAAGCTTTTGGGAAATAAGTCAGTCCTCGATGACTCACTGACAGGGGTTACCCGGGCAAAAAAACCCAAAAAAAATCTTTTTTGTGGCCCCTCTAAAGGTCCGGGAACCCCTACGTGTTCACAAAATGGCCTCCTATCCGCTTCAAGTACATTCTTTTTTGGGGGCCCCGTGCGCGAGGGGCAAAAACCCCAATGATTGGGGGAAAATTCCCCCCCCTTTTCCGCCTCCGGGGATGATAATTGGGGGCTTTCTTCCCCGTAATCTGCGTAGGATTTTGTGAGTCGTTTGCCTTTGTTGCCTGGTACGCCTTCGTGTTTTGGAAAAATGGGGGTTTGGGAGAGTCATCATCTGGTGTATACTTGGTCAAATGTGTCTCACCTGTTGGGTGAAGGTGTCCAGCCCCCCGGCCCTTTTCACTGTGTGTGTTTTGTTTGTGTTGTTTTTCATATTTTAATAATTAGTATTGAAAAAAGAGACGAGATTTCACAATATTTTTTTCAGACGCTCCCCCACAGACCATGACCCAAGAAGTCATGGGGGTCCCAGCCTCACTTTTTAACTTTCCCCCACTCTTAATGATGGAAAAATCTGTTAAACCTTTCTCAACCCTTTTTTCTTTTTTCCCCCCGTGAGGGCGATCCCCAAGTAATTATTTCCCCTCTCTTTCCCCCAAACAACCTGGACCCGGACCCCTTTCCCAAAATCTTTTGGGTCAAATAAAGGTGTTTTGGGGGGTTCATGACAGGAAAAAAAGGAAAAATTGTATAAGCCTCGTTAAAAAAAAAAAAATTTTTCCCGGGGTTTTACTAACATAAATCTTTATACTTTATTGTTATATTTTTTTCCCAAAAACCTACTGAAAATATATATAACATGGGGGGAAATTTTATTATTTGGATCCACTTGCCATGATATAAAAAATTCTTTTTTTCAAAAGTTTTAATACAGTTTATTAAAATTGCATCAATGACATACTTTTTTGGGGCCCCCCTGGTTATGGGGCATTTCCCAAAGGTTAATTTTTCCCCCAGGATGCGACCCACCCAGTCGACCCCCCCCTACCTTTTCCCCCTGGTGAACGGGGGCCAGGTGTCTTGGAAACGCCCTGTTTACCCGTGCGGGGGGTCAACCACGGACATTTTTAAACCCAACGCGCTATATGTTATTTTTTTGGAGGTAAAGGGAAAAAAAGGAAATATGGTTCAAAAACGAAATTCCAAAACAGCCCAAAAAAGATGAGAGTTAAGTTTTTTTTTTTAATTTATTAACAATTGGTTAAGACTTGCATTAAATTTTCCCCCTTTTTTTTTTTTTAAACAATTCATAAAAAACCCAAAATTTTTGACAACGGGAAAAGGGTTTTCACAGAATTAAGTTATGAGAAATAGGTTTTTTTGCGATTTGTTTAAAAAAAAAGTGTTTGATGTGAAAGGGTTTTAGAGAGGCAAAAAATTTGTGATTATTATTATTATTATTATAATCAAAAAGAAGCCTTAAACCCGGGGGTTTACCAAAAAAGGGGTCGAACCACTCCTGGCAATCTCAACTAATGGTCCCTTTGTAGGGGCGTATAAAATAAAAATGTTGCGTGCCCAGATGTTTAGGTTCATGTAGGTTTGGCGGAGGGTCCGGGGCCCCCCCCCTTTGGGGGCCCCAGTGGCCCCCGAAGGAGTATGGGATTTTTTAAAAATTTTCTGTTTACACCCCCATGGAGGGGGAGGGGGAAATTTGTGTAAAAGGGGAAACCCTTTCGCTCTTGGCGGGGCACCCCCATGACAAGGGCCGTGATGTACCCCCCAAAATGGTAAAATTCAGGTTTAATCTAGGTCAAGGTGTTCTAACTCGTTTTTGATACCTCGCTCAAAAGTGGGGTCCGTAGTTCGATCGTGGTCGGGTGGAAACATTAAAGTTTTTCCCCTTTGGCCCCCTGCCCCCTATTCCCCATCAGTAAAATAGGTACCTGGGTGTTAGTCGATGGTGTGGGTAACCTGGGGGCAAATTGACCTAATTTGCCCGAAATGCCCCCATAAAAAGGGGTTTTTTAGACCAGGTCTTTTACATACATGTATTTTCAGAAAAAAAATTATTACAGTCGGGGTTTTTAATAGATTTGCGTGGGCTCATGACCACGGTAGTGCACCTTAAAACAGGCTGGCGAGCAAATAAAAAAGGTTTATAACATATCTTACCCCCTGCTTTAACAAAACAAAATCCCATTTTTGAAGAAACTTCCATTTTTTGGGGCATAATAATGACCAAAGACAGTCAGAAACTCTTAAAAAAGGGTTTTCCACCTCAAACCATCACATCTCAACCCGTGCCCCAGTTTAAAAGGGTAATTTTTGTTTGCTCTCCCGTTCCCGGGGGAGGGGAAAAACAGGGGAATGAAACTCCGAAAGTTACAACCCCCCGGGCCCCCCAAAAACCTCGGGGTTTTTAAAAAAAATTTACTACTATAACAACCACTGTTGTTGCTGCTATATCCCAAAAAATGGGCTTTTAAACCCCCCCTGGGGGGCGGTCTAGACCTCCCCCGACAGGGGGGAAGGCCGGGTCAAACGGGGGGAAAACCCGGGGGAGGCCCCGAATAAAGAAAAAATAATACAGTTACAACGTTTTGGCAAATTTGGGTCACTGTCCTCAAAGTGGATGACAGACAAACAGAGAGAAAAGGGCCCTTATCTTGTTGGAAAAGATGGGTGCATTGGGGCCCCGAACATATCATCCACGTCAACCCAGCATCATATGGGGGAATGTGGTGAAAGGGGGGGGGGGGGGAATGAATCCCCCTGGAGGGGGGTGGAAGCCAGTCCCAAAAAAAGTGTCGTCACGGGGTCGGCATCCACAGGTCAAGAGGACCGTCCCACCTCGTCTATTTACATGACCCCCCAAAAATTTGTTTTACATTCGAAGGGGCTCTAAACTTAACATGGTCATGTAGATAAATGGTTTGGAAAACCCCAAAAATTTATAAATTCCACGTGAAACTTTTGGGGGGCTTTATTGTGGGAAAATTTCCCCCCAAAATGGCTTAATTCAAAAAGAATAGTGAAGATCAGAAATTTATTTATATATATAAAAATTTTATATATATAAAATTTTTTATTTATATTTTTATATATATAATATATTAAAATTAAAAAATTGGGACTTGAGGGGGGAAAGGGGAAGTACTTTTGCATTTTAAAGGGGGGGTTTGGGATATTGGTTTTTTGGGGGGGGACTTCAAAACTTTTATTTAGCTCCTGTGAAAAGAAGTGATTTTTAAGTGGGGTGAAATTTGAATGAAAAATATTTTTTTTTTTGGGGTTTTTTTTTTTTTTGGGTCACCCTGCCTGGGGGGGGAGGGCAACATGTTGAAAAATAAAAGTATTTATAAATATATTTTGATCGGGGGCCCCAAAGGGGCTCAACCCCACGAACCTTGGGGGGGTTTGGTGCTTTCCCGACCGTACCACAGGGTAAATACCGGCCCCGTTTCCCCTAGGTTCCCCCAAAGGGCCAGCCCCCAAGCATGGCTTAAGTTTTTCATCTCGCAGAATCGTGTTTGTGAATATTTCGCCTTTTTTTAACCGATTAAAAATTTATATATATATATATATATATATATATATATATATATATATATATAATATATATATATATATATATATATATTTTTGTTAAAAGTAAAAAAAATACCAAAAATTTTTGGGGAGCAAGTATTCTAAATTTGCTAAAAAATAGATATAAAACTCCCCCTTTCCCCCCTTTTTTGGGTTTTTTTTCCCCCGGGGCCCCTTTTTATTTCATTACGATCGTGAAAATTTTTTGATCTTTTATCTTACGATCTTTTCATTGGATTGACGCAGGAAAAAACAACCAGTTCGGCAGAAAAAAGTATAATCTATGTTAATGTTTATAAGAATGGTGGAATTGGTTGTTTATGTCCAAGTTAGGTAAAAAAATTAAACCACGGAACAGGGGGTTTTTAACCCTGACAGTCGTAAAACTCCGGTCAGTGCGTAAACCACTGGCCTGGATGAATCTTTTGTAATTGCTGGCTGAGTTTTAAGACACTCGCCATGAGTTAAATGCCCCCTATGGTTTGTTTGCAATCGTGTTTTTGCGATTTCGAAGTTAGGTAATTTGGGGAAATTTTCTAACCTTTGAAATTTAAATAATGTAAGGGGGGATAATTGTATCACTGTTTGGAAGCAGGTTGTGTGGAGACTCCCAAAAAAATTAAGCCAACCATAATGTTAATTTGTACAAAAAGAAAAATTTTTTAAAAATGAAGTTTGTTTTTTTTGCAGTTGGTTGGGAAATTTATCGTAAAAATTTTTTTAAAATTTGCTCAATTTTAGAATAAAAAAGGTGGGAAAAGCTTTTTTCCCCCAACTTTCCTCTGACAAAAAAGGTTTTTTAAGTCATGGGTGTGGAAAAATTTTTTCTTTCTCAACCGGGGGAAAAGGGTTATTTATAACATTTTAGTATATTCACACCCGTTTCAACCGAACGTCCGCACCAAGGCATCTTTTCCAGCGAGTCACTAGAGGTGGAGATGTGGGGAAAAAGGGAGAGAAAGGGATATGATTGAAAAACAAAAAAAAAAAAATAAATAAATTGGAGTATAAATTCTGAAAAACTTAGCCAATCCAAAATTTGCAATAGTGGGTTTAAATCGAACAATTTCGGTTCAGGTGGGGGAGCGGGGTTGTAACCCCCTAATATTTTTTGACGCTGGAGGATAATTTTCATCTATCTTGTGAAGCTGGAGGATATTATTCTATCTTGTGACGCTGGAGGATATTATCATCTACTCTGAGTTTGGGTGGGGGGAATACCTGGTGATCCCGAGTGGGAGGCAGTGTAAACCAGGAAGGGGTAGCTAGATTTAATGTGTGTGAGACAAGGGAAAAAAAGAACCTTTTCCTCTACTTTTAGAGAGGTTTTCCTTGTATAGTTATAATGGTTCTTTTTCCCTGTAAAATTTTTCTTAAACTTCTCTCATGTCAAGTGAAACTGTCTCGTGCGAAAATCATTTTTTTTGATGGGGTGTATAAACCCCTCCCCGGGGGATATTGTGCTGGGGTTTTTAAAATTAAAATTTTTAATCCTTTTTAAAATGTCATATGGTCAGGTGAGGGAGGGGGGCTTCAAATTTATATTTTAAAAAAATCACTTTCCGGTTTTCTTTTCCCCTGTCCCCTCCTGTGGTTTGTGGGGGGGACTTAACAAATTATATAACGTTATATAATATTGATGAGCTTGTGTGTTTTAAAAATTTGGGGCCTCTTTATTTGAATGGGCGGAACCTTGTAAGCTAAAATATATTTTAGGACAGCCCCTGTTGTCTCGTGGGGGAAACCCTGCATGAATAGAGAGGCGTGCCCCCCTTTGAATGGGCTGGGACGTCTCTGTTTTTCCCGTTAAGAACATAGCGGGCCGTTTCCAATAACAAAAAAGGGAAATTTCCGGGGGGACCCGGTTTTCATAAACTTCGTGGAATGATTTCACAATCCAATTTTTTTTATCTATGCTCATCGGGTATTCAGGTCACAGAAAAAGGTGGGAAAAACTGCCCTATTCGGGAAAAAAAAGGCTGGGTGTCGCCTAGTATTGTTTAGAACTTTTAAAAAAAAAACTTTCGACCTTATGCCCCTCAGGGGGAAAAAGTTCAAAGTGTCTCACCTCGGGGGAAAAAGCCTTTTTTCCCGTGTCTCAGCCTCAGGGGGAAAAAGCCTTGCTACCAGTGCCTCAACCTCAGGGAAATGCCCTTTCTCCAGTTCTCACCCCCGGGAAAAGGGGCCCTTTTTACCAGTGTCTCAGCCCCGGGGGAAAATGCCGCTCCGTGTCAGGCTCAGGGGGAAAAACCTTTCTCCGTGCCTCATCGGGGGAAAAAGCCTTGCTCCAGTGCTGCCTCAGGGAAGATGCCTTTTTTTAAATGTCTCAGCCTCAGGGGGAAAATTTTCCCCTTTTTTCCCCCCCCCAGGCTCAGGGGAAAATGCCTTGCTCCCGTCCTCAGGCTCAGGGGTGCCTTGCTACCAGTGCTCGCCCCAGGGAAAATGCCTTGCACCCGTGTCTCAGCCT